>WNWU01000029.1:6092505-6135475 GCA_012654045.1 Ptyas mucosa
CGACTCCCAGAATTCTCCAGCCAGCTATGCTGGCTGGAGAATTCTGGGAGTCGAAGTCCACAAGTCTTAAAGCTGCCAAGTTTGGGAACCCCTGATCTATGGCAACAGGACTCAGACACTGCTGGTTTTCCTTTCTCAAAATCAGAACAGCTTTAGGATTCTTAAGGATATTGTGCAATGTGGCTGTATTTCCCACCCAGGAATTTCTAAAAGTATTTACAATGGAGTTTTTGCAATCCCAGCCTCCTATTCGCTTCTCCCTCCTCCCTGCCACGCTGCTGAAAACTAAACAAGCATTGTGCTCAATTACACATTCTGCCAATATTATTTCAGCACAGTGTTTCTCAACTTCAGCAGTGCGTGGACTTCAACTCCCAGAATTCCCTCTGCCGGCATGCTTTAGATCAGGGGTCTCCAACCTTGGCAACTTGGCAGCGTATGCTGGCTGAGGAATTCTGGGAGTTGAAGTCCACAAGTCGTAAAGTTGCTAAGGCTGGAGACCCCAATTCAATTCAATTTTTATTGTCAGTGCACAACATATGTACAATGAGATTGGTTAAGCTCCCACAGTGTACCCCTCCTCCCAACACAATACAACTCACAGTACAGACAGAAAATCCCTAACTCAATAAATCGTATCAACAAAACACCCAGTCCTATTGCACCAGTGTGAACATGTTACACATTGCGCCGGCCCTGCAGTCCATCGTACTACGTAGTTATGATGTTATTTCTTCATTCAGGAGTCTGACAGCCCACGGATAAAAACTGTTCTTCAGCCTGTTTGCACGGATGGCCATATTTTTATATCTCCTTCCCGCTGTCATTAACTAAACCCCTGCTTTAGATTGTCCCAATGTGCTGAAAGGTGATGTGCATTGCTGCTGAACCTTCCCCACCCACCTTGCAAGCCTAAGAAGCAATCAAACCTTGTGTGTTACTTACCGGTTTGGCATTCCTTATGCTGCGTATGAGGCTTGCAAGAAGTGGCCTTGGTCTGGGTTATGGGCTTGCACAGCAAGGCCTTGTTCTTGAGGAGCCGCGGTGGCTGTGATGGTGGGAGCTTCAAAGCATCTGTCTGGGTACTTGCCTAGTTTCAAGTCAGAAAACAAGGGCCTGCTTGTTACACATCCTTAAAAGGGGGATATCTAAACAAGTGGAAGTACGGCCAGTAAGCCTCCGTTGCTAGTTTGCTCTACCTCCTCCTCTTCCCTTCTGTGTTGGGTCAAGGAGCCTGAGTGGCGTAGCAGGCTAATGCCTCCTATTAAGGCAGCATTTAACATCCAGCTGCCTGCAATTACTGCGAGTTCTAATCTCACCAGGCTCAAGGTTGACTCAGCCTTCCATCCTTTCTAGGGTGGGTAAAATGAGGACCCGGTTTGTGGGGGCAATAAGCTGACTTTGTATAAATATACAAAAGTATGAAGGCTATTGCTTAATGCATTGTAAGCCGCCCTGAGTCTCCAGAGAAGGGCGGCGTATAAATATAAATTTTTTTTAAAAAAAGTCCATTCTAAGGACGCTTCCAAGTAGAATGATGCCTATGATTTTGTGTCTTGCTTTACCTTTTGGTAAAACACTTTAGTGTTTTAAGATTGCATATTCCCCTGGGTATGAGGGCCAGGAAGTGAGCTTTGACTATTAATGGGATTCCGTGTTTATACGGTGTAGGCTAGATTGAATTTGGGTACCATTAAGTCCTTATGAAGTGATTATGATTTTATGCTCTCCCTTCTGTTTTTTAATCCTATGTTTGCTGCCTAGTCTGAGAGACGGGCATCTATATAAACTGAAATCTTAAACAAACATATGAAGTCACTTTCCAGGGAAGCTTGAGAATCAAAGCTAACAACGGAGTTTTTCCTCCCAGGTTATGACAAGTATGTACCATGTATGACAAGTACGTAGTTTAATTTTGTGACTGCAAAAAGCACTGGTCATTGTAAGATCACTATGTATATATCAAGTACAGGTGATTGCAAACCCATTGTTTGTTTGTTTTTTCTATTAGCAATATTGGTCAGGGATGAGTTGAAATCTAAGACATTTGAGGGACACTCAACCTATGAATTAAACTATGCTGAAGTTGCCATGGGGGGGGGGAAGGAGGAGGAAGAAAGGAAGGATTTAAAAAATATTTATCAATTTTTTTAAAAAAAATGAGGGAAAAATCAATGCATGACGTAGTGATGAAGTCAGAAGTGTAATTCATCAGGAGGTATTATTTTCAGGAAAACTTACATCACCAATTATTTTTGCTGTTACAGTAGGAACTGCACCTGTTAGGAGGAAACAAAAACAGGGAAAAAATGTCTTCCTTCCTTTTTAACATTAAAAGCAATTCTGGGCTTCAGATCACAAAAGCACACTTATATGTTTGCTTGCTTGCTCATTCAAACATTCTCATTCCACACTGGCATTTCTCAATCGTGGCAACTTTAACCTTCAACTCCCAGAAATCCAGACATCTTAAAGAGTCCTGAGTGGTGCAGTGGACTAAAGCACTGTTATTAACACCAGCTGCCTGCAATTACTGCAAGTTCAAATCTCACCAGGCTCAAGGTTGACTCAGCCTTCCATCCTTTCTAAGGTAGGTAAAATGAGGACCCAGATTGTGGGGGCAATAAGCTGACTTTGTATAAATATACAAAAGTATGAAGGCTATTGCTTAGTGCATTGTAAGCCGCCCTGAGTCTCCAGAGAAGGGCGGCATATAAATCAAATTAAAAAAAAAAAGTTGCCATGGTTGAGAGACACAGTTCTATATGGGAACAATAACGTGTCAACGTGCATCCAGGGAAGCAACATAACAGAAGGTGTGGGTTTAACAGGTACAGGAGAAAAGACGCATCCACTGCCTACCTTGCAAGACATTATTGGAGTTGGCTGTCGGCTGAGCAGCAGGCGTGCTGGCAAGAGACACCACATTTGCAATCACTGGGGTGGAGTCCTTCCTGAGAGATAAAGGGGGCCCTGCTGAAGATGTTGGTGTCATAGAAACATTTGCTGGGTGGAAAAGGAAAGTTGGAACATAGTTAATGACAGCAAGATTCTAGTCTTTATACATAGACATTAAAAAAAGGGCCTACCTACATCGAACGTTCAGATGAAATGTGTCTAGGGCAGTGTTTCTCAACCTTAGCTGTTTGCAATTGTGGGTTGTGGCCCGTCAGCGGCCTGTGCAGCTAGTAGCTGATTCTGACAGCGAGGAGACTGGTGTGGTGCTGCGCCAGCAGCCTCTGCAGCTGGCGCTCAAGTCAGACAATGAGGAGGCTGGAGAAGATGTGGTGCCAGAGGCGGGAATTCAGCCAGGGCCTTCAGAACCTCCAGAAGCTCCCATAAGTGAAGAGGAAGAAGAGGAGGAGCCTCTTCTCGATGCATGGGCACTCAGAGCTGCCAAAAGGTAGGAATGGCTCCTCAAGAGGAGGTATTCTCAAGAATAAGGCTTGGGGCTAATTGGCCACTCCCTTAGCCTATTTAAGGAGGAACGCCAATTGAAGCAATTTGCAGGGAACAACTTAGTTCACATACCTTCGTGTCTTGTCTTACTTATCTTATCAGCTTCCTGCAAATTGCTTCTGGGCATTCTACCAACCATAGTAAGTTTTCAGTTATTATTCTTTGAATTCCTGGCAGCTGTGAATGCAATTAATTAACAGCCGTTGTTGTAAAAGACTGATTTCAGTAAATTAAGGTTTGAACGGACTTTGTGTGTGCGGTGTTCTTTGGGGTCCGTAGCTGGGGCAGAACATTGTGTGGACTTCAACTCCCAGAATTCCCCAGCCAACATAGCATAACATAGCCGGCTAGGGAATTCTGGAAGTTGAAGTCCACATATCTTCAAACTGTCAAGGTTGAGAAACACTGGTCTAGGGCATTCTATCTGACTGTGTGCAGAGTCATGGGGAATCTCTATCCTTAAGATAGATCTGTGGCATTCTTTCAAATTAGTGATGTCTATCTTTGTATGAATTGCATCAGAGATACAATCCATTGTGCATAGCGCTGAGAGATGGCGTGCCACTGCAACAGGCACATGTGGCTACCATCCTCTCAGCTGAATCCCTATAGGATTGAGCATCACCCATCATCAAGGTCCGTCTTAATTTTAATATTTTAAGTAGGTCTTGGAGTCAATACCATACCTAGAGTACATGGTTGCAGTAGGGAAGTTTGCTGGCCAACGTATCAAAGTCAGGGGCAAAATGTGACACAGTATAACTGCAGCGGATGCTATAGAAAATATGCTGTCTATTCTGTAGGGCCGTGTTTCTCAACCATGACAATTTAAAACATGTGCAATCACAGAGTATGCTCACAGGTATCTCATATCCTACCTCCATGTGGACCAGATTCGCTATCACAGAATAACAGAGTTGGAAGGGACCTTGGAGTCTTCTAGTCCAAACTCCTGCTCAAACAGGGAAACTCTATACCAGTGATGGCTAACCTTTTTGCCGTTGCGTGCCAAAAGTGGGGAGAGTGTGGGGAGCTGCAGGTGCGGGTGCCCACATCCATAATTCAATGTGCCCCGCTCTCCCGTGCATGCGCACATGACCCCCCCCACTTCCCCTTGCTTTTGGCACGCGATGGCACAGTTGGCCCAGTATGTCCATTTCCCCCCCTCCCTAGGCTCCAGAGGCTTTCTAGGAGCCTGGGGAGGGCAAAAACAGCCTTCCCCATCCCCCCGCAGGCCTTTCGGAGGTCAGAAACAGCCAGTTTCCCGACTTCCGGTGGGACCAGAAGGCCTGAAAATCAGTTGGCTGGTGCGCGCATGTGTGCTGGAGCTGAGCTAGGGCAACACTCGCGTGCCCACCAATATGGCTCCGCGTGCCACCTGTGGCACCCGTGCCATAGGTTCGCCATCACGGCTCTATACCATTTCAAACAAACGGTTGTCCCAATCTCTTCTTAAAAACTTCAAGTGTGGGAGCCTGCTCTACAGTAGCTGTTCTAATGCCATCCGACACCTTTCTTTTACCTGCATTATTTGGAGGGGGTGGTGGAGGGGGTGGAGGCGGGGGTGGTGGTGGTGGTGGATCTGATGCACACTGCTGGTTGCAAAACATCAAAATGCAAAGCAAGTTGCAAAAATGTTTGATTTCACCCCGCCACTTCAGGGACTCGCTGAGTTTTCCCTGCCTTTTGCACCCATCACATTTGGACATCTACAGAGAAAGGGGAAGAGGTACAAGTCAACTTTTAAAAGATGGATTCTATTGCATGGTTTCCAGTTTTAAACAATTTTGTTCATGCAAATGATCTGCAGTGACCCAGTCAAAAAGACAAAAAAAATATTTCTCTCTCTGGTTTGAAATATACATTCATTCATTCATTTACTCACTCACTTACTCATGCATTCATTCCAAATCAGATTTCTCTCTTTCTCTCTGTCATGTTTGGAAAATACGAGACCCAAGAATCCTAAATCAAGGAAACAATGAAGGTACCACTAGGTCTAATTACATGTAACTGAATCACCTTTTCCCCATTCCATCTGATAACCCATTGGGAAGTACAGATCTCTCCATCAGCTGCTGCTAGTAAGCTGCTATCGGGCCTCTGATGTGACTGACAATTAATCAGCACTGTGTGTGTTGTAAATATGAAAGTAGATGGGTCCTTCTAGCGACATGGATCTGCCTATATAACTTCAGTCACAATCTTTCTTTATTGCTGCCTTCTTCCTGTGTTTCTTTGCTTGATAATTCTTGGTCCCTGTTCTGGACAGTCTCCTACTGAAGTACTGAACAGGCCAACCTTTGCTTAGCTGCTGAGTGCAAATAAGATCAGCCAGCTGTTAGCTGCTGAAACGTTATACAGCGGTGTAACTCTCTATGATGCTTTGCAATCTTTACTTTTGTGTTTGGTATGGAGCTACCTAATTGGAACAGCACACAGTGCTGAGTAAATAAACAAAACATTATTTCTATATATTATTACATATATAGTAGTCCCTGCTTAGTGAGTGCCCTGTTTAGCAACCGTTTGGAGTTATGACCGCAATGAATAGTAACTTTACAACTGGTCCTCCCACTCAGAACCATTGTGGCACCCTGTGGTCCTGTCGTCACCATTTGTATGCTTCAAAACTGGACTCCGACAAGCGTAATCAATGGAAAATCACAAGTTATGGTCACATGAAGTCTCACTTAATGTCCGTGGGTAAGCTGCTTAAAGACCACAGTGGAAATGAGCTTGTAAGTCTGTCACGGTCATAGGATGTTTTGCTTAATGGCCAGAACACTTAGCAACAGAGTTGCAAGTCCCAACTGTAATTGTTAAATGAGGACTACCTGTATACCATAAGGGCTCATTATGTAACACTTGCATAATTATAGATTGAATATATATATAGAGGTAAGGCTGACCTAAAAATGATAACATTCTAAGGCTCACTGACAACCTTTAAGGAGATGGTACTTTCTATCCCAATTAATTCACCGGTGATAAAAGATACCCTGCTGTGCTGAAGCACTGTTTTTCCAAGAGGAAGAATCGATAGAAGACAGATTTGGAGAGCACCAGGATAACTTACTTGATAAAACAAAACTGTGAACTTTGACATGCAATCTTCTGAGCAGAATTCCTCCACTTTGCCTCCAAAGTGATTCTGCACCAGTTTTGGAGAGGTTTGCAAACAGTAGCTGCACATTTTACAGTGATTCCCCCATCGTTTGGCTAAGTCATGCTTGTAAAGCAACTTGCAGCCTAGAAAAAGAGCAGAGAACAACAAACGACAATGAGTTAGAATTCTCCAACCATCTCCCCAATGTGTAACCATTTCAGAAGCAAACTCTTTTGCAATTCGAAAGTTAAAAGCTTTTTATTTTACGCAATGAGCATATACGGCAGAAATGATGATTAAAATGACCATTTCCGCCACTGCCTATCTTGGGAACTGAATGCCAATTAGAGCCATGCTTTCTTACCTTCACTACAGAATGATTTATCAATGCCTGAAAATCGCACCGTTTCTTTAACGATCTTGTCAATTTTGCAGTATTCACACATTGACATGACACAGTTTATCTTTTTGTATTCATCACAACAGGTCTTGCCGCAAAACTGGAACATTTTGCCCTGCAATCAAGGGGGGGAAAAAACAACGGAACCCAATTCAGAAAAGAACATGCCATCATGTGCTTCTCTCAAAGAAATGCAAGTTCACCCATTTCCATTTAAAAGACCAAAAAAAACAAACAAACCCAAAACCCAACACCAAAAACCTGCCAAGATCTGTCATTAATCAAGACTACCGGCTGCCATTTGCAGAGCTGCCAGTCTGTAGTCTGCTCAGAAATGAAAATTCACAGCTGTCATTAAAAATCCATAGCCAAGGTTTTAAGAGCTGTACGGGATTAGTTAAAAAAACAGGTGAGCAATGCTTGCTGAATCTCAGAAGACAGAATAGTGGTAAAAGAAGATTCCCAGCAGTTGGGGAGGGGAAAAAAAAGAGTGTTGCTTGCCACTTTTATGAGCTGCAAAATCCCCCAGGAAATGGAATGGGACAACTCACAGCAGCCATGTCGCCAGAGCCAACTTGCCGAAAGACAATTCCATGCGGTGTAACTCAATGCGATGTTATCCCCCACTGTGTCTTCAACGTTATTTCCATTGACAAAAATGGAACTAATGGCGAAGAGACAGTGGGGGGGATAACATTTATTGGATTAGGTATGGAGATTCTGTCATCCAGGTCCTGATTATTCCAAAGGTGCTTTTTCAAGAGGCAACTGGAATTTCTGGTTTTTCTTTGAAGACATTTCGCTTCTCATCCAAGAAGCTTCTTGGAGAAGCGAAATGTCTTCAAAGAAAAACCAGAAAGTCCAGTTGCCTCTTGAAAAAGCACCTTTGGGACGATTGGGATTAGGTAATTTCTTTTGGAAATGTCCCCTGAGAAGTTGGCTGTGGCGAGATGGCCACGATGGGTTGATGACGGCAAATTGTCCTATACCCTACCCTCCCAAGGAATTAATTACCTTACGGGTGAGAGATTTGCAGAATATTTTTTTTTAATGTAGTTATTTAGCATAAAGACTTAGCAAAAGGAGACATTATGCAAATAGGAACAATCTGCGTTATTCACACAAGTCTCAAGCTTCACTTTTTGCCAGTGCAAACAATTTTATGGTTTAAAGGGGGGGGGGGAACTAAGCATGGAATACACACGACCTTGCCTGTCACTAGGCTTCTTGTCCACAATTACAGCCCTCATGTGTCCGACGTCAAGGCATCTGTGAACAACAACAATGGCTGGTGCCAATTACCCTGTAGTCGAGCACTTCGGGCTTCGTTGCAAAGAGACGATTACAGTGTTGACACCTGAGCTTGGCGACGGTGCGGGAGACTTGCTGGGACTGGGCAGCCAGCCTCTGGAGGCCGGCCGCGGCTGAGCTGCTGACCGAGCTGGGAGAGACTGTTGAGGTAGTATTGCCCGCCGCAGAGACCGTCGCTCCTGAGGGAATGCTGACAATCACTTGGCCCTGCGACAAAGGCACCACGGAGGAGTTCATTCCCGTGGGCTTGTTGAACAAATTCTGGAAGAGACAAAGAGAGGAACCAATGCAGATTTGCACAATGACACCCTATCCTTGTCTAATTCATCTCCAATACTACCCAACTGAGACTTAGACAGTCTAACCATAAGCCATCAAAACTGGGGCTATTGTATCTAGCCGCAAACATCTATAGGACCACTAGATGGCAGCAAAGAAATTCAGAAAATTCTACCTCCTTGTTGCCATCTAGTGGCTGTTTTGCAGGCCCCATATGGTAACCTGACAGACTTCTGTGGAGCAATCTTGTATATTATACGGCATTCTTACTGCAGGTCTACAAAGAGATGGCTGGACTTGCTATCTTGCAGAGGGAGGCCAGATCCAAACCCACCTGTTTGTGGCAGTGGAAGGGACAGAGAGTCCATGCTGCAACAGCTTAAAGAGAGATCAATATTTTTTTTGCTAGCCTTCTGTTTACCAGGACAACTTGGCCTCTTCCAAACATCCCAAAGACTGTCAATCCTCTAACAGAAAGGCTTCTGATATATAAATTTAACAAAACTGTCTAAAAATTTTAACAGTCACAGTTCTAGCACCTTCCTTGAGAATTAAAGCCACATGTGCTTTCTTCACATCAAAGATATACACTGAGGGGTCCTTGGTGCTCTCTGAACTTGCTTGTTTCCTCGCAGATGTTTCATTACTCTAACTACCGTGTTTCCCCGAAAATAACACCCTGTCTTATATTTTTTTTGAATCCTGAAATAAGCCCTTGGCCTTATTGCCATGCACTCAAAAGCCCGATTGGGCTTATTATCAGGGGATGTCTTATTTTGGGGGAAATAGGGTAAGTAACATCATCAGTGCTAGTAAGGAGGTATATACTGTATGACAGAACATGCAACTTGGTTCTGTCTTGAAAAATCACCACATTCCACCTACCCTGACTCGTAAGTATTCAGAACGATGCAATCAAAAGTAAGGAAAGAGACTGAGACTTAAGATGTACCTGAAAAGCCACCACACAGCTATAGCTGCAAAAATTACGTATGCTTCCATCTGACATTGCAAGATGATACTGAGGGATGGCTGAAGTTTTACAGCTATTACACTGGACCTGGACACCTGGCAGGAAAAAAATAAATTAAGCAACACGTGTCAAGAAAAGAGAGCAAATTTAATACAAGCTTGTCCTGTTGCTTTCTGAACATATATGAAATTACAGAGAAAAGTACCGTATTTTTTGGAGTATAAGATGCACCTTTTTCCCCCCAAAAAAGAGGATGAAAATCTGGGTGCCTCTTATACTCCAAATGTAGCCCCGCCCAGCTTCTCAAACGGAGGCTTCAGAGGATGAAAAAAGCATCAGAAAAGAAGCTTGAGAAAAGAAGCCCCCAAACAAGAACTTCAGAGGCTTTTTTTCTGAAGCTCTGTTTCGGAGGCTTTCAGAGGCAGGAAAAAGAGTTTTTTCTGAAACAGAGTTTCAGAGGCAGAAAAAAAGCCAAAAAAAAAAGCGAGGCACAGAGCTCACAACCTGGAGCCTGTTGCTAAAATTCACCTCTGGGAACAACTGTTTGGGGGTATTCTGGGAGGCCGATCCACCTGCCAAGCAGCTTTTTTCTTATTTTCCTCCCCAAAAACTAAGGTGCGTCTTATAATCTGAAAAATACGGTATGTGAATTACCTGACGATGTCACCACTTTGACTCTGTGTGCCGACAAGCAATTCACGGAACAAAAGAGCTCTGTTTTCCCCACGTTATTTGTGCTTTCAATCATCTCCGCTGAAGATCTCAGGGATTTACACATTGCACAGGGGGTGATTTTTGCAGACTTCTGGAAAAAAAAAAGGAACCATACATAAAGCGACAATACGAGGAGAAAAGGCTTATTTAAGCCTGATACATGCGCTCTCTCGATCTGGTAGGCCACAGAAAGTTCCTCCCAGTTGTTTATATCACATGAAAGGCAGGAACTGTGTATCTTGATAAGAGAGCTCAGTCTTCATCGAAAAATGATAGATGGAGGGAAAAGTACAGGAAGTCCTTGACTTACAACCATTCATTTAGTGACCTTTTGAAGTTACATCGACCCTAAAATAGCGACTTATGACCATTTTTCATATTTGCGACCATTGCAGCCATCCCTTTGGGTCACATGATCAAAATTCAGAAGCTTGGTAATTGGCACCTCTTTAAGAGGGATTGCAGGGGTCATGTGATCAACTTTTGAGACCTTCTGACATGCAAAGTTAATTGGGGAGGCAAGATTCATTCAACAGCAGCGTTACTAACTTAACAACTGCAGGGATTCACTTAACAACTCTGGTAAGAAAGGGCATAAAATGGGGCAAAACTGACTTAACAACTGGCTTGTGTAATGACAGAAATGTTGGACTCAGTTGTGATTGTAAATCGAGGGCTACCTGTACACAATTTCCTCTTGACTCAATACATTCCCCATAAACCCAAGTATTATTTTTTCCCCTGAAAATTGTAAAGTGGAGAACACCTGGAATGCTGGTTGGAAAAAAAAAAGGCTTGATTTCCCTTTTCCAATCATTCTCACCAGGTGTTTTTCAGCGGTCAGCTCTCTATCTTTGCCCTCTTTTTACACTGACCCCAGAAACAGAAGGCAACTGCCTGGAGCAGAGACCCATATATACACCATGGTGAAAGTATTTTTTTTTAACTACTGGTTCTGTGGGTGTGGCTTGGTGGGTGTGGTGGGGGGCGTGGCAGGGGAAGGATACTGCAAAATCCCCATTCCCTCCCCACTCCTGGAGGAAGGATACTGCAAAATCTCCATTCCCACCCCACTCTGGGGCCAGCCAGAGGTGGTATTTGCTGGTTCTCCGAACTGCTCAAAATTTCCACTACCGGTTCTCCAGAACCTGTCAGAATCTGCTGGATTTCACCCCTGATATATATTCTATATACCAATGAGGATCCTGGAGAATTGGGGTCCTCATATGCATTCAAGAACAGATAGATCTGTTCCTTGAAAATGTTTGACTCTTACAATGTGGAAAATATTGAGAGGGGCACGGGGTCTCCACTCCACCTAAAATTGATTTTTTGAAAAGATTTGAAAAATACTGGAAATGGGCTGCTGCTTGCTGTCGGTTATCTCCTCAACTTGTTACTTTGCAGGGATTTGTCCGATACGGAAGAAGCCAATACAGGTAGTCCTCAATTTACAGCCATTTGTTTAGGAACTGTTCAGAGTTATAATGGCACTGAAAGAAATTACTTGTGACGGGTCCTCGTACTTGCAACTGTTGTAGCATCCCCATGCTCACATGATCAAAATTTGGGCACTTAGCAACCAGCATATATTTATGATGGCTGCAGTTCTGCAGTCATGTGACCTCCATCTGCAACCTTCCCAGCCAGCTTCTGATAAGCAAAGTCAATGGGAGAAGCCGGATTCGCTTAATGACTCCATGATTCATTTAACAACTGCAATGATTTGCTTAAGTAAGAACCATGGCAAACAAATGTTACAAAACCAGGCGTGACTCACTTAACAATCTCCTTGCTTAGTCGTGGAAATTCTGGTGCCAATTGTGGTCGTAAGTCAAGGACCACATCTGATATACACCCCCAAAGGGCATGCAGCTCAAGAGAGCCTCTTACATTGAAGTGACTGTCTTGAAGCTGCTCTCTCCATTTCTTAGAACCCTTCCCAATCCCTTCGGAAACTTAACGCGCAAAGTCCTATTTGCAAAGAAATGTGCTCTTCAAAAGTTAGAAGGTGGGAGGAAATGCAGACCTGCTTGTAGGCGGTGACGCATGTTGAGCTACAAAACTTTTTGGACTGCCCCTCTATCTGAAGCATGTGACACTGTCCCGAAGCACTGTAGCAGTAGCCCCCACAGTTTTCACAGCAGTTCATGGTCAGGTTGTTTGCAGAACGAAACTTGGAGAAGCAGGCATCGCTGCAAAGCTTGTGTACAACGTTCTGGTAATTCACTTCATGCCGAATCTGTAGGTAGGAAAAGCAAGATAGTTACTGCCAGAAGAATGACCTCAGGCATCTATCAAAGGAGCTTCTCCATCTCTCTCTCTTTCTTTTTCTCTCTCTCTCTTTTTTCTCTTTCTTTCTTTTTTTTTCTCGCTTTCTCTCTTTTTCTTCTTTCTCTCTCTCTCTCTCTCTCTCTCTCTCTCTCTCTCTCTCTCTCTCACACACACACACACACACACACACACACACACACATTTTGCGGTCACCAATTCTGATCTGGGCAATTCCTTAAAAGCAGGGGAGATTAAAGCCCCATTTATGAAATGCAAAGACATGTCAATGAGATTGCTTGATCCTCCAGTTTGGCATGCTTTCAATCTATTTTGGTTTGGTCCAAGCCGAAAAATCTCCAAAAGGAACCTTCCCAGATGTGGCGCTTCCCAGGAAGTCTGACTAACAACTCCCACCTTCTTTAGCGAGCCCAAACAAAGCATCCCAATAATAGAAATTCTTAGCTGTGTGGACTTGCTAGGAGGGAGAATTCTGGGAGTTGAACTCGACATCTCAGGAGGACACAGAATATAACAAGTGTAGCCATGCTGGATGAAAGTTAAGCGCAATATATCTATCAGGTACCAGACTGGGGAAATTTAGTTTAAACTAGCAAAATGCTGTCGAAGAACTACAGCAGCGGCAGCTACTCTGATGCCCAATCGGACTGCTTCTTGCAGACAGGTAATCCTTGTTGAACAACTATTTGTTTAGCAGCCAGTGCAATTTATGACACACTTATATGAGAGGAACTTAAAATGGATCTTCGTAATTGTGGCCCTCCCAGCATCCCTGCAGTCATGTGATCGTAATTCAGGCTCTTAGAAACCGACTCACAATCATTGAGAAAGCTGACAGGGCTCACAAACATAGGACTATGGGATGCTGCGACTAGATGTGATTCACCTAACAACGGCAACTAGGACTGCCACAACTGCTGTTGTAAGTTATGCAGTCACACGCTTTATGACTGCACCACTCAGCAGTGGTCTAAATTGCTGGTCCAATTACCATAGTTAAGTGAAGAGCACCTCTACCTACTTACTTACTTATTTATTGGTTCGATTTATATGCCACCCTTCTCCAGAGACTCAGGATGGCTTACAATGCGTTAAGCAATAGCCTTCATACTTTTGTATATACCTGCTTAGTAGGGCTTTCGGCCCCCCCAAGCGGTGTTCTTTTTTATACAAAGTCAGCTTATTGCCCCCACAATCCGGGTCCTCATTTTACCTACCTCGGAAGGATGGAAGGCTGAGTCAACCTTGAGCCTGGTGTGATTTGAACTTGCAGTAATTGCAGGCAGCTGGCAGTTAAGTGCTATTTAACAGCGCTTTAGTCCGCTGCTCCACCAAGTAATCATTTACTGCTGCTGCCGGAGCTCAGTTTAGGGTTACCATTACATTTATGGTTGTTTGTCATCTGGCATTAGAAATGTTGAGCATAAGCATATTTAAGACACTACTTAAGAGTTTTAAATTGATTTTATCTGAGCCAGTGTATAATACCGATTTTATGTTGGGCTGGTCTTGGGGACAGCCTGATTGGAGTTCCTATTCAGCCACATAAAGCCCCCTGGGTGATTTAAGACTCATCTAACTCTCAGCCTAACCAGAAGGTGATGACAGGGATTAAATGGGAAGGAAATGGAACACTGCTTTGTCCTTTGTATGAAGGATACAAACAAAATTAAAAAAAGAAGTGCACCGAACTAAAAAGCTGAACAAACAGAAATTAGCAATGAGCGAAGCGAATATCTCTAGCAGTAGCCTAAAAGTTTCTCTTGAATGTTTATGGGGGGAAGATCACAATATAATCGATACTTCCCATCTTTTGTGTTATCACACCCATCAGTATAGAACAGGACCCAGTGAAAAGTACCTAAAAACTGAAAAAAGGTGGAGAGTCAATTCAATCCCATTTGCACTTTACCATGGAAAAATGCAATGTTAGGAGCTGGACTTCTGGTTGGATACCTCCTTGAATTATAACAGCATGCAAAACGTTTCAAATTCAAAATGCTTTAAGCCCAGAAGCCTATGATTCAAGTTCAAAGCAGGTTTTCTTACTGGAAGCAATCCTGATACTCTCTTGACCATTCTGCAGCTGCTCTAAAATTCATCACATAAGGCCAAAACAGCCATCTCCAGTGTAAAAGTTTCAAGCTTGGAGTGTTTTGAATTCAAAAAAATTTGCACAGCCCTATTGTAATGTTTATAATAACTCCACTGAAAATGAAATCCCTCTTGCTGATTACAATGTTCTAAGTATGACTAAATCTGAATCTAATTCAATGAATTGCATACATTGAAGGTAATTATGCCCGCATGTGCTATAGGTGCTGCAAAACACATTGGAGCTTATTCCCAAATATACCCAAGGCTAAACATTTAATACTGAAGTATATTGCTAAGAACAGACATAATGTTTAAAAATAATTATTGGGGGCTTATGAATGTGTTAACAAACTCTGACAAGCCATGTAAATAAATGCTTTATTGCCAAGTTTGGATTTTTTTCATTAAATATTAAGAGTAAACTGTCTGCCTCTTACTAAATGAGTGGATCATTTCAGTTGTCACAGAGACAGTTAGGGGAAGATTATTTGGGATCTCTAAACGAGGTGCAATTAAAACTCTCTTGAGAACTGGTTAGCATATTTTTAAAAGATAATTAATCTTAAAACAGATTTTTTTAACAAAAATTCTTCAAATCTATGGGATGAACGTCCGACTGAAAGAACCTATTTAAGTATTGATTTTTATTATTTCTGATAATTTTTTGTTATAAACACAGAGCAATTTGGAACAGTCTATTCTAATATAATTAATATAATAATGTAATATAATATAATATAATATAATATAATATAATATAATATAATATAATATAATAATATAATATAATATAATATAATAATGTGGTGGCTCAGTGGCTAAGACGCTGAGCTTGTCGATCGAAAGGTCGGCAGTTCAGCGGTTCGAATCCCTAGTGCTGTGTAACAGAGTGAGTTCCCGTGACTTGTCATAGCTTCTGCCAACCTAGCAGTTCGAAAGCACGTAAAAAATGCAAGTAGAAAAATAGGGACCACCTTTGGTGGGAAGGTAACAGTGTTCCGTGCGCCTTTGGCGTTGAGTCATGCTGGCCACATGACCACGGAGACGTCTTCGGACAGCGCTGGCTCTTTGGCTTTGAAACAGAGATGAGCACCACCCCCTAGAGTTGGGAACGACTAGCACATATGTGCGAGGGGAACCTTTACCTTTACCTATTCTTGTCTAAACATGGTTTGAGCCCATCAG
This sequence comes from Ptyas mucosa, assembly GCA_012654045.1. Taxonomy (NCBI): domain Eukaryota; kingdom Metazoa; phylum Chordata; class Lepidosauria; order Squamata; family Colubridae; genus Ptyas; species Ptyas mucosa. The sequence continues at coordinate 6,108,325 of WNWU01000029.1, forward strand.
CTGAAACTGGATAAAGGTTTCCTATCACATGTTGCATCTGAGAGACCAAAAACTGCCCTAATCCAAGGAGCACCCTTGACTGTGTATTTTATTTTGGAGGGACTGTTACCTTATTCATAATAATGTGATGCCCCATCATTGGATCAGCCAGCCTACTGATTTTGAGTGCTTTATCTGGTTGAGTCTGGATTAAGCATCACTTTCTTTACTGAATCCAGACGCTGGTTCAGCCAGTTCAATACTTCTATTTTTCCCTTTGTTTGAGGAAGACTAAGAGTAAGAACTTAATGTAATTTGCATATTGGTAAGTATGAACTTTAAAATAATAGCAATAGATTTATATACCGCTCCATAGTGCTTTACAGCACTCTCTGAGGGGTTTACAGAGTCAGCCAATTGCCCCCAACAATCTGCGTCCTCATTTTACCAACTTCAGAAGGATGGAAAGCTGAGTCAACCTCGAGCCCCGTCAGGATCGAACTCCAGGCTGTGGGCAGAGTTAGCCTGCAATAATACTGCATTCTAACCACTGCACCATCAAACTCTTAAAAGGTCCAAAAATTCACCTCTGTTATCTATTTTATACAGAAGTTAAAGATGAGATATGGTAAAATGGAAATAATCTTCAAAGAAGGAAGAGAGGGAGGGAGGGAGGGAAGGAAGGAAAGGTTAGGCCTCTTAAACTTAATTCAGAAAAGCAACATCTACATCTGTATGTAAGATTCTATCAGGGTGCAAGAAACCAGGAGCTGGGAAGTACTATGAGTTTATTCCATGCTACCTATACACAAGAATCTGATCTTCTAATGGTCAAAGCAAACTGGCGCTAGGTAAGAGTCAACAGAATTCACAGGTAGGAGGCTGGACTTAGGTCTCTCGTGGGAGCAATTCCAAATTGAAGATATCTTCAGGCTCAGCCTAGTCATCTCCTGCAGATGTAGTTGCAAGAAATATCTTACAAAAACCAACACAATGGCTAATTAGGTTTTTCTGCAGAGCTGCAGATGGTTCCTTGTTATCTTTTGCCTTTACTTTAATTGAGGCGCACATGCAATACGCTTTTACCAATTGTACCTCAAAAATTCACTCGTAAAGTTCAATAGGTTTAATGGTTTCATCAAAGCAACCTGAGGAGCTTTGTTGCTGAATGTGCGCTGAACATGATGGCTCTAACCTCCAAAGGCAGCCAACTCAGAACGTAACAACCCCAAACATTCACAACAAGGAAAGACTAGCAAAGATGGTTACCACTGCATTCTTCTGGCACATGCTGCATTTGGTGGAGATACTGTTTGTATGGATGGTGACCACAGGCTTCCTTTTCAACTCATACACGGAAAGACAGGACTGGCTACAGAAATCCTTGCTGGAATTTGTATTGTCAAACTGAGCTGTAATCACGTCTTTTGGATGCAGGATGTCCCTAAACAGTTAAAAGAGAAAGAAGGAGAGTTAACTTTTTCAGACTCAGAAATAACGATCTGCACAGAACAAAAGCAGTGGCTTTATCTGTAATGTCTCTGGCGCTCTCCCAACTCCCAGTGAATTGGATCTGCAACTTGCAGGTTTCTCAAAGAGCATGGAAGTTGTAATCCTAACACAACTAAGGATGCCAAGCAGTGGAATCGCTGGTCTGGTAATTCACTTTAATTCAGCAGATACGGTTTCATTGGTGCCAAGAATGTCATTTGCTCATTGCCACCCGCCAGCTGAACTGGAATCCTGCCAGGTCCCCTAATTCCCTGGAGCAAAATGAGGAGACCATGCAGAGACGTTTGAGATAGCGTGCATATTTCTAGGATTTTGCAGAGATGCACCCTTAATGATTTTTTAACTGAGAAGATAATATGGGGAAAGTATCAAAGGCAGATGACACAAATACTATTATATGAAGCTGAAATACCAATATTCAATACGTTCCCAGGATATATATGGGATAATAATAACAAGAATCCAGCCAGAATTCTACACTAGGCTGAGAAAGTTTATCAAAGTGAGACCATCAATTGTTGCTTTAATTAATCAAGTTTTATTTGCCCAGAAACTCCTGGATTTATTACAGTTACCCACCAATCTAAAGGGAATGGGCATAGGAGTGGGACACAACAAGGTCAACATACAAATGAAGAACAAAAGTATACAAAATTAAATGGTATCATAAAACAGGAAGTAGTAAATACCACAGCTTTCCATATAACTAAAGAAACTAAACCAAGGGTCAAATGCATCCTGGAGTAAAACTGCTTATGAAATACTAGGGAAGGGCATTCCATAAAACAAGATCCACCACTAAGACCTTTGACCTGGTCTCCACCCCGTGAACCATGGAAGGAAGGAGGGGTTGCTACAACAGACACTTGGAGACCGGACCACTGGAGGACTGAATTCTGGCAAAGCACTGCCTCATTTATCCAGCATGGTCTTATATATCGCAGAGGTGCACTGTAAAGGATTTTAACAAACTCTGCTTTACTGTAAGAAAATCAAAGCACTACAAAATGTAACTGTCACACCCTTTGGGTTGAAGCCCTGTCTTAAGGCTGGCCATGATGCTTTAACTCTGACTATGCTATACGTCCAGAGGCAGAGAGTAAAACATATAAGGCAGTGATAACCTTTTCCAGACCAAGTGCCCAAAGCGGGCGCCCAAACCCCCAAAATGCAATGCGCAAATGGCCCCCATGCATGCCCCCCACCCCCCGTGCATGCACATCAGAAACCCAAAGACCAGCTGGCCGGCGGGAGGCACGCGTACATGCACAGCAGAGCCGAACTGGGGCAACGACTCGCGTGCCATCAGAGAGGGCAATGCGTGCCACCTCTGGCACACGTGCCATAGGTTCGCCATCACAGGTATAAGGAATCCAAAGGTTGGATTCCAGATGATCTCTGGATGATCCCACATCCTTTTACTGACATTCTGCCCTGCTGTTTTTACCAAGTCCTTTAGGGCCAGGTGGGCGTTGAATGAGTCCTTTATCTGCCCCTTACTTTGAGCAGCTGGAACAGGTTTTCTTGGTGAATGGTTGTGGTCGGGCAGCTGGTACAGTGTATCCCGTGAGGCACAGTGTGGAACAGAAGAGCTGAGTAGACCCCTTTCTTTGATACGCTGTCTGCCCCTTCTGCAGGATCTTCTTGCATCCCGAACAGGAAACCCGAACAGCCGTACTTGGGACCGAAGGAAGTAGCTTGTTCATGCCAGAGGATGGCGTGTTAGGTGGGAAACCTGAGGTCAGCTGAGGAGCTTGCCAAAAAGAGAACACACATACACAATGCTACTGAGGTTGTCTTCTCATCTGCGGAATCCCATTTTAAGGTTTACTTTACTCTGCCTGCAAATGCATTTCCCCACCCCAATCCTGACAGATGAAAAGGAAAAATTCAACAACCCCTATTTAATACTTCTTACACAATTTCTCCAGGCCAACTTTTCCTGATCAAAACAATTAACTTGGCTGGGAATTCTGGAAAGATGATGGGGTGGTGGTGCTGACTTAGGACCAAGGAGACCCGGTTTTAATTCGACACTTAGGCATGGAAACTCATTAGGTGACTTTGGGCCAGCCACTTTCTCTTAGCTCAACCTATTTCACAAAGCTGTGGGGAGAAGATAAGGGGAGGCAACCTCAAACTCCTACAGGCCAGGCAGGACATAAACCAAGTGAGTAAGCACATACCAATATACCTCTAGAAGGTGCCGTGTTGCGGAGGGCTAGTCTTGTCTATGTAAAACATGTGAAATTGTTTCTCCACGCAACCGATGGACACACAATGTCTGTTAATTCCCACCCAGCCCAAATCTTGATCCTTACCGAGAGGGCTGCCACTGACAGAAAACACGGCACTGATTTTCAGTTCCCCTTCCTGAGTTTTTGGCTGCTGGCCATAATCCTGAAACAAAATGGCCACAGATGAAATTCCAGCTGCTATAACCAGAAGCACCCAAGCCCCTATCTAGAATACACACCATTTAACCTCAGTGCAATCAGCAACATGAGTGTCCAGTGGTGAAATCTGAACTGGTTTACTACTGGTTCACTGGCTGTGCATGCACAGTGGGTACCACGCACCAAATGGGAGGTGTGCGTGCAATGCACGCCAAAAAGAGGCATGTAGTAAGTAGAACAGTGCGCGAGAGGGGGGTGATCAGCTGTGGCGCACAATCTTTTTTTTTTAAAAAAAGCATTGCTTTTAAAAGTAAAAATAAAAGCCTCTGACGATCTCGCGGCTCAGCTGTGATCATCAGAGGCTTTTTTTTACTTTTTAAAAAAAAGGGCAGGGATTTTTGCTACCGGTTCTCTGAACCACCCGCCACCATAGCTACTGGATCAGGCGATCCAGTCCAAACTGGGAGTATTTCACCCCGGTCCTGTTGTAAATATCCCGATCTGTAAAATGCCTTTTCCTGCATTTAATGCATTTAAAATTCCAATGTTGCACAGGGGTGGCTGGTTATTTTGGGGTCCTCTACACACCATTTAAACGTTGCCTGTTTGCAAATGCCTATAGTTTTTGACCATAATATTGAGTAAATCACAAAACTATCAATGCACCCTCAAAACAACACGTGCCCGAAAACGGAGATAGATCTTACCTCAGTACTGTCTGGTTCATCCTTAATTTTATTGAGTAGCCCCGGCTGAGGTGCCATAGCTTTATCGTAGTCATTATCCAAAGGCTCTTCTTTGATTCTAATATTGGGCGCGTAGGAGTTTCCGTGCTCTTGGCCAACAGAGTCTTTGTTAGCAAATAGGTAGCTAGATTCCTAGAACATAGATGTTAGAAACATGCTTTAGCGTTTGCATCAGGGCTAGGCAGGGCCTCGGGCTTTATTCAGAAAAAGTGCTTTGGCGTGAACAGGGCAAGCTCTCTGAGCTTGCTTGTTTTCCTGCGGATGTTTCATTAGCCAAGCTAGTAGGTAACATCATCAGATGTTATGATGTTAATGATGATGTTACCTAGTTTGGGTAATGAAAGGTTCTAGAAGCGGGCCTTGGGAACCCAGACCAGGATGGAGCCCATTAAATGCAGGGGTGGGCTTCAAAAATTTTAGCAAGGGGTTCTCTGCCCGATTGCTGGGTGGGCGTGGCCTAGTTGGCCTCCTGCACCACCGGGGGAGGGGCTTTTTGTCCTCCCCAGGCTCTGGAGGCTTTCCTCAAGCCTCTGGGAGGACAAAAACAGCCTCCCCAAGCTCCGGTGGCCCTCTGGATGTTTCTGGCCTTCCCGAACCTCCGGTAGGCCCATTTTTCGCCCTTCCAGAGTCTCTGCGTGTGCCCTGCACTTACCTGCATCCAAAATGGGCCATGTGAGGACTCCTGGGAGGGGAGGGGTGGGCAGGGTCAGCCAGGAATGGGATTTGGCGGTTCTCTGAACTGCACAACTTAGCTAGAGGTTCTCCCAAACCCCTGCGAATCCCCAGCAGCCCACCCGATTAAATGGCTCGTGTGATCTGCTGTCGCCGGGGCGGAGGGTGACTTTATTATATCATACTATATTAATTTATTTCATCCTTCTTATTAGTTTTATTGTTTTAAATGTGGTTTTATATTCTGTAAGCTGCCTTGAGTTGCTATGGGCGAATAGGCAATATAAATTCATTCATTCATTCATTCATTCATCATTCATTCATTCAATCAATCAATCAATCAATCAATCAATCAATCAATCAATAAAACAAGCAAGCTCAGAGAGCACTCAGGACCCCTCACATCAACCCTGAGCTACAAATATTCTCCTCTATTAGCATATACATTGTACATGAAGGCAGACCATATTTGCAGCTCTTCAGAGCTGCCGCTCCTTTAATCAGCATCACCCAGCTCTTCTCTGCAACTACCAAGTGAAGACATGAAAAGATGCGACGTCCTTAAAGAATTGCAGGCAGGCTACTGTGTGTTGTGGCCTGGTTTCCATTTTCTATCCAAGCAATTTATTCACTCTTCCCCTGGCCTTTCAGTTGCACCCTATTTTTTCGTATTTTCAGAGCCAAACACCTTATGGTTACCGTCTAATCATCCTCATCCTTCTGGGACATTAGAACAACTTAAACAATCACTAGCTGAAGGTACAACAGCAAAACCAAACTCTTACAGTAATCTTAGTCCCCAGAATGTGTTTTGTGGCACATAATTTTAATTACTTATTAAGTGCATATGCCGCCCATCTTACTCTGCAAAGCGACTCCTAATAAAAGGAAAAACTTCACAAGAGCCGCTACTTACCCTGAAGTTAGTTTCTGGTGTTTGCGGTGCTAAATGTGTCCGTAACGTTTCATCTACTTGATTCGTAACTGGGGAATACAGAAAGTGCAATTAGTAACATTTAAATCCTTGGATGACTGTGGAAACCCAGACCATCTTCCAAATAATATGTATGTATGTACATATGTGTGTTTGTGTGTGTGTGTGTAACTAAAGCGAGCATGTGTCACATATTTCAATGTGTTTTCTTCAGATGCTTTTGGAAAGAAAGACAACTTATTCAGCAGTGCTTCAGTTTCTTAAACTGGTGGAACTAAGAAACTTCAAATGTTTAAAATAAAATTGAATCACGTGGGTCAAGAAGAGGCAGGCTGACCCTGATGGCAGCAAGGAAACCACAGAAGTCTGAACAGCAGACCACAAGTTGGAAATAATGGGTTAGACTAGGGGTCAGCAACCTGCGGCTCTGGAGCCGCATGTGGCTCTTTCATCCCTCTGCTGCAGCTCCCTGTCACCAGTCAGCTCCACAATTGATAGGGCTTTCAGTTAGGATAGGTAGAGGAAAAAGGACGCCACACTAGGAGGAGACACTATGGTGGGGAGAACCGGACTTCTGGTTGGCTCCAGAATTGAACGGGGGGCTTCTGGTTAGAGCCTTTGTGGCTCTGAGTCCAGAGTCCCTTGGGAGTTGGGCGGCATAGAAATTTGATAAATTAAACTAAATTAAATTTTAAGGTTGCCGACTGCTGGGTTAGACTTTTGCTGCACAATCTGGCAGCCCTGGACGACTAGTAATGCTGCCCCACAAGATAATAAAAACATAAAAAATAAAAGAAGGTTGTTATTTATATACATTAACTATATTACATATTTTATATGCGTCGCCAGACAATTCCTCTTCACTCAATGTGGCCCAAGCAAGCCAAAACATTGAACCACCATGATTTACAGGGAAGATCCTTGTAGATGTCTCACTGATCTGCTTCTCATAATATGGTAGGCTAACTAGGATTTGTTGCAAACGAAACCCCACACTGGCTGAAATCCCACACTAGCTGAAAAAGAGTGAATAATATTACCTGATTTATTGAGCAAACTGCTTTTCAATCTGGAATCTAGCTCTTTCGGCATTTTTTCCAATCGTTTGTCACGTTCTTGGAAAGATCCTTCTCTGGTTTTCTCCTTTGTCAAAAAAGTGTCTTTATTATCATCTCTTGCTATGCTAAAGTCTTTCTGCAGGGATTTAAACACAGAAGGTCCCTTGTCAAAAGGGGGGGAGAGATCCTTCTGGATCATGTTTTGCATTTGGGTGTCTTTTTCATTGTCCACCACATGATCCCGGAGCCTCCTCCCATCTCCCCGGCTATCTTCAGAGCGAAGGGCAGAAGAGAGACCATCCTTTGGAGCAAAAGTCTGCTCTTCTTCGTTGTCACTTCCAACTACAGGAATTCCTGCAAGGTCTCCTGAGTTCAGAAAATAATCATTGTCATCCAGCAAGGAGTTGGTGGATCCTGTCCGGTTCTGCATTCTGTAGGGGATGCTGTCAAAAGCAGGGCTGAGGTTGTGGACTGTCTTCTCAGACATCTCAGAATCTATAATATTTGCACCTAAAGAGGGGAAGACAACAGGATGTCTTTAAAAAAAAAAGCACTTATTTAGAGTCAGCTATAACATATAGCTGAACTTACTGATAATTTTTTAACATGATTGGTCTGACCTAAACATATTACCAATTGAGTTCTCTGAAAGACTATGCTATTTTTTTTAAAGGAAGTTATTCATAATGTGAACTTTTAAAATTATGGATACAACATTTATTACATTCTTTTCAGTCATCAGTCCCCCGTTTTCAATTAGACTTTTTTCATACTCTGTGAAGAATAACTACGGTAATAGTGAAAAACCTGTTTATGTTTCTTTTCCAAATCTGCAACGTTCCTTTTGAGCCAGTATGACACGAAATGAAAATACCGTATTAAAAAAATAGCTGCATTACAGATTCTACAGATTTAAAGGACGTCAGAAGCAATCACTCTCACTATTAAGTCCTGTGGGCTATATTCAATCAGAGAAAAGAAACTCTGTGCCCTTTGTCCGAATCCAGCTGACCAAATGGTAGAGGTTTTGAACAAGATCTCATTCTCATCTTTACCAACATATGCAGCATTTACAGGTGCCTGGACTTCTGGATTATCTCAACAGAAACATTTGTAACTCATACATACATACACACAAACAAAATGGGTTCAGGAAATATTTCATGAGCCAATGATTGCATTTACTCACGTTCTTCTTCTGTGTTACCAAACACTGCATCCGTTTTGTCTTCAAACTGCAGAGGTGAAAAAAATTGCACTGTGATTCTGGTTGCTAACTGTCTATGGAGATTCTCAGTCACCCAGGTCATGGTTGTCCCAAAGGTGCTTTTTTCAAGAGGCAACTGGACTTTCTGGTTTTTTCAAAGAAGCTTCTTCGATGAGAAGCAAAATGTCTTCAAAGGAAAAGCAGAAAGTCCCGTTGTCTTTTGAAAAAAGCACATTTGGATGATTCTGGTTGGTTTAATTAAGAATAGAATATTTCCTTCTTCTCTATTATCCAATTCCCAGTACATAGAATTTGGTGTTATCTGGTGAATAATCCTGCTATATAAATAAAAGAAACAGACATATTTTCTAAAGTTTTGCGTATGAAATATGGAACCATCTGCTATGTTGAGTTTAGCACTAAGGCTACTTCAAGCTCCAAAGCCTGCTAAAGCTGGTGCTTTAACAGATGTGTCTTAAAATGCTAAGCAATGTCATAAATTATTCTTGTTTGTAACTTACCATCTAGGCATGCAATTTTCTTTTCCAGCCCAAAGCAAAATGGAATATAATGAAATAGACTCATCTTGTGCTTATATTGCTTTAAGCATCTCAAATGAGGAATTGCTCACCATATGGGTTTGTGGTTTTTGAAAAATCATCTATCACTGTAGGCAAGCCACTCCTTGGATTTCAGTCACACTGAGCATTGAAAATTAAATCATGTTTTGTGGTGAAATACCACAGCATGAGCAACAGTGAAACTGAGCAATGTTCAAATTTATCTTTCTAGTGCAATTCATAACAATAGATAGTGAAATGAAGAAATCTACAAAAGGCTGGCTGAAAGGGGTGTATTAAGCACAGAAAGCAACAGTGCTCAAACCATCCTCCTCCCAAATCTATGCAGCTGTGGAAAAGATAAAATTAGAACTAAGCATTCCGTGAATAAATCTGAGACCTCCCAAGCCCTGTTTTCTGCAAACTAAAGATGCAATCAATGTAAAATTCCCCGGGTTGTCAAATTTTTATTCTTTTAATTTGTGTGACAAAGTACCCAAGTTGAACTGAGCAAAAAACTGGATTCAAAACTGTTTGGCACTATGTGCAAATCAAAGGTGAAGGATCCTTAGTACCCTCTGAGCTTCGTTGTTTTCTGCAGATTTCATTATTCAAACATCATCAATGCAAGTTCAGAGAGCACCAAGGGCCCCACATTTCAACCCTGAGCTACAAATATTCTTCTTTACTAGCAAATCAGAGATTTTGGCTGAAATCAAATTATTAAATTCCGCTTGTGATTTTCTAATTCTGTTTTTAGTTTTTTCAACATAGTGCATTTAATTCAACCGCCTTTAAGGAAACTACAACAGGTTTCTACATTCCTGAGACAGCACTTGAATTTATTTGTTGGCCTAATTTTCTCAGTTATGACCCACGGTGATATTTGTTATCTTCCCTGAGAATGCAAGGGAAGAAATGGTATAATCTATTGCAGTGATTCCCAAAGTGTGAGCCGCGGCTCCCTGGGGAGCCGCGCTATCGTCATAAGGGCGCCGCGAAATATTCAATTAATACCTGCACCCGCTGGGTCTAACGCTGATGCGCCATTTCTGAAACGTCTAGTGCGCATGCGCAGTTACAAGTCAAAAAAATCCGAAGTGTTATGGGAGCTGCAAACCGAAAAAGATTGGGAACCTCTGATCTATTGTATTTACATAGACATGGTACATAACACTTTTTCCAAAAGTTCTCATTAAACAAGAGAAAGCTCTTATGCAACTCTATCTTATTCTCCCTTCTGGAGTAATTTTCTCTAGCCTCGTATTATTTTACAGTTTAGTATATTTTAGATTCAACCCATCAGAAATTTGTGGTTAATTTTTCATACCTGAAGACATTCCACAGATTGAAGCACCCTATGCTGCCACTTGGACCAGGCCTTGCTTTTCCACCTGTTAATGTTTAAAAGAAAGATTATCATTTTAGGAAGAAGTTTGAGGTTTGTCCCTGAACACAAAACATTTCTGTTCAAATAAAATATCATAATCCTCGTTTACCATTTCTTATAATTGTAAATGGATATGAAGGAATGATTCTAGATACCATATATTAATCTCCTGTAAGATAAGCAGTAGTAACAGTTTGATCAGCTTGCTTTTAAGTGCAATAGCCATTCAGCTTTGGATATTCCATTTTCTTCATACATTCTAGAAGTGGAAGCAATTAAAAACCAGACACACCACCAGCACTGCCTGTTGTCAACCCAGTAAGAACAGCAAATGACATTACACGGTACAACCTGTCCGATCTAATATAAAAGCCATAATGCTATTTATCAAATATGCTGTCAGGTCTGGCAAATTCACGAAGAAAAATGGACAGCATGGGAAGTCTAGTAGTCAATGTTAAGCAGGATAATATCAATAATTTTGGATACACCGCCTTCTATAGGAATTGATTTAAGGAAAGGTATTGATTTGCCTTTCTTCAAATGGAACTTGTGGACAGTTGGGAGACATTGTCAACATTCATTTGCAATCAACCAGACCATAATGTAAAAAGTGTTTGATTTGTTCCCTTGCTATGGTAAAAATTATGAGCAATTTTATTTCCAATGTAATGAGAGCTAATTCCCCGTCCACATTGTCATTGAATTCCTCCCCCTCCCCCCCCCAAAAAATTGCCTTGTAACTTGTGTAAAATTCATGACTTTCTAATTGTTCTGATCTATTCAGGCTCTTACTTGGGATATATAGAATAGTGCATTTTCTTTCCCAAAAGTTCTACTTTTTCCCCGTGTTCTGCAAAATGGGTTGCTCCAAAAAAAAAAAAAAAAAGCCAGGGAATTTCTTCCATTTAGGGAAATGGGACTGTATTTTCCAGAATGGGAAGTAGTTACAGTATTCCTAATGCTACATTTGAAAAAAAAAATCGCCACGTTGTTTTACACATATATTTCTACTCTAAATAGAAATGAGAAAAAGGGGGGAAAGGTAGTTCATTTGATTGTTTAAAGATAAACAAGAATATATTACACCAACTTTTTAACTATTATATGATGTCTCTTCAGTAAGTTTCATATATTTACCATACTAACCCATTGTCAATTTCTTCATGGTTAACTGAATACCCCTTAATGTTTGGGTTGACGTATTTTAACTCAGACAAGTTTAGCACAATGTGTGAATCCAGCTTCAGTGCTTTTTTCCCCCCTGATCTGAAGACAGGCCACCATTCTACTAAGCAATTTCATACAGGTAGAAAATAACCAAAAGAAGGAAATGCCTGTATACCTCAATGTGTATGGAATGGGTGGTCATTGGGTACCTGTCATCTCACTGATCTCCAGGGCTGACTCTTTCACCAATTCATTTCTTTTAATGTTTGTGTGATCAGATTCTTTCTTACTTTACTGAAATATGGAATATTTCTCATTCTTCAGACTTTTCTTATAGGTTGTATTATGGGGCCTTGGAGATGGGCCTTCTCTCTGGCCACCCCTACCCTCAGGAACAGCATTCCCCATGGATATCCATATAACCATGTCCCTGCTGACTTTTAGAAAACCTCTGAAGATCTGGCTCTTTCAGCAGATCCCAGAGCAGCATAATTTGGGATCTGGTTTCTGAGTCTGACTGATGCTTGTATTAGTATTTATGGTTTCCCCAATGTGAGTTATTAAAAGCTGCCAAAATTTACCTCCTAAGGACATATTTACTACACGATTGTATATTATCTAGAGCTGTCACAGAAATGGAGGTGGCTGATAAACCAATAAAGTAAATATTGGTACATCATATGTGACATACTTTGCCAGGTCTCTATTTTTTAATTTCAAGATGCATACTCTATTACAAATGTCCTTCCATCATTATCAGTGATTGCATGACCTATGTAGATGCCATACACTAAACAAACAAATAAATAAATATCCTTCCATATATTTTAAGTGGAACACAGGATTCCCCATAAAGATTTTTCCTATAAAGGGCAAGAGATGATCTTTTCTGAGATTTACTCTCCCACGCTTCTGGCAAGCAAGATCAAGGTCTACAGATGGCAGTAGAGAACAGTAAGTTAAGAGACAGACAAGCAGAATTTAGAACTTTGAAACATAGGATTAAAAAACATAGGTGTAAAAAAAATGCTACTAAAGAACTGACTCTATATTCCGTGAAAAAACTCATCTGCATTTAGGAGGAATCCAGATAACTAACAGTAAAGAAAAAGGGAATCTTGAGAGCCGCTTTCAAAAGATCTTGGCAACTGCCAAAAACAACTTCCATGTTTTCCTGATAGATTTTGTCAGCACATGAATAGTTGGGTTATTGCTGCATCTTCTTTTAGTTCAATTCAATACCCTTCCAATAGGTTCTGGATCCTCCCCTACCTCTGGTTCTAGACCAGGGATGAAAAGAATTTAAGTTTGGACCAGTAGCCATCAATAAAGGTGGGCTGGAAGGACTTCTTTCTTCTCCTTAACTTTGAGCAAGATCTTTTAGGAACTTCCCCAAAAGTATGATACCATCAAATGTTGAAAGTTTCATCTAGCACCTGCACTCTTTTTAGGTTTTGAAACACAGATACCTCTGCATAGTAACCTGGAGGCATGGCTAAGTGCTTCAGTCAGTTCGAGGTAGTATTAATTTGGTCTGGCCAATTGTTTAATAATTTGGGAGACTGCCAGTAATGCTTTAGGAATCATCTGTAGAAGTTGTTTGGACCAGGCAGTAGCACATCAGTTTATAGATTTTTAATGGAAAATTATTTCTGTAACCTTAACCAGAATTGGGTTTTTTTGAGATTTGATTGTATTTATTAAACAGATTTATATGGCTGCCCAACTCACACACAAACTGACTCTGTGCTGGATGACTTGTAACATTAAAATCCACAACATAAAACCGCACTTCCCCTCTCCCCAGAGCAGCAGCAAATACTCCCACCAACTACAACTTCCTTGTCCTATCTATATCAGCCTTCTCCCTAACTTTATGTCCTGCAGATATGCAGGATTATGACTCCCATCAAGACAGCTATGGCTCCTAAGGAGCAATCAACCAAAACAACTGAAAGGCACAAGATTAGGAAAGAGTGGCCAAAGGAGATGAAACACATTTCTGTTTTTTTTTTAAGCCAAGCTGGAAAACCTGTTATTTTCCCCCAGTTGTCCTTTTTGGTATTCTATAAAAGTACATTTTTAGCCCATACTTAATTGTTTCCTTTTAGAACACGTTTTATCCATTTAGACAGTTTTGTTTTAATTTTTATTTTCATAGCACATTTTAGATGGGTTAGGTTTTGATGAGAAACCAAAAGGTAAAAACCCTTTTCTATTTTTGAGAGGCATTTGAGCTTCTCTCATTTTTGCTTCAACATTTTTTCTTATACAGCTTTGATTCCAGAATGTTAAAAAAATAAAACTGAAGTCTAGTAAAATCATTTAGATCTGATTCTAAGATGTCCTAAGAATTATATATTCTATTATTACTGTTTTAGAAATATGAAATTTGAATTCCAGTACAATATGTTTGCAAAATGTAACAATGTATTCAAAACAAAAATGTCATTAAGTTAAAAGTGAAAATTCAAATACTTTGCTTCTAAAATAAATACATTTGTTATTGTTTGCATGAGAAAGGATACTATAACATCTTAACAATTTGGTACTGAAAATACTTCCAAGTTCACAGTATCTCAGCTGAACTCAAATTGCTTGTCACACATGAAATTCACAGATGTTATTACTATGTATAAAAGAGAAAACCAATGAGCAAATTAACAATAAAAAGACATATTATTAATTGCGCTCAAGTTTGTTGTGCATGTCAACTGCCAAAAAGAATGACCCCCAACATTTGAAAGAAAGGAATACATCTTTTCAGACTATACAAATCTGGATAATTTTAAGATCTTTTGAACATGAAAGCAGTTGTTTCTAAACATTTTTAAAAATAAAAGCGTTACATGTTTATTGTTACAGTTAAAGAAAAGCATTCCATAGGCGTTTTTCAATAAAACTTGTGATTTTTACTTATACATGCATTTATAGCCAAACTGAACACTATCCTGAGTGAAAGCTATATACTTCCATAGAAAATTGTATGCTTACACTCTTCCTACAGATGGGACTGGTAAAAAAAAAAAGTTTGGTTTAGATTGCAACAATGAAACCAAGGTTAGGTTAGTACATTACATGGAGCATTTCATTTCTTGAAATAAAGCAAAAATAAAGCTGGCTTTAAAATATTACTATGTTATGTGCAGGAGCAGACAAACCTGTTCCAAGGTAGGAATCACCTCCAAAACCTAAAGAGACCAGGATTGTCACCAACTCAAAGTACCAGCTGCAAAAGTAAAATCAACTCATCTTTGAGGGGATTCCATAATTGTGTCCAGCTTACTTCAAAAAGGTTTACTTCTGAGTTCCCTGCATAAGAGTCATAGCAACTCAATTCTAACTTCTCAAACTTTTCCATCCCCCTCTTTCAAATGAGATAAATTACTTCTGAGTGAAATGTAATAAAAAAAAACTTTTGATCCTTTCTTTCTCACTTCACCCACCTTTCTGGTGGTCAACAGGAGTCCTTTTGCCTGTTTTCAATATTAACCCAAGTTTTATAGCACTGCTTTTTTGTATCTCATAAAAGGAAAATGTTGCATTTATGACTTCAGGTTGACAAACCTTCTCAAGCTCAGACTCCCTCAACTAACCTGGCCTTCATTAAGAATTCTAGAAGTTCAAGTTTATATATCTAGAGGACAACCAGATTAGGAATTGTTGCTGAAGTTCTCCTATGCTTCTCACTATTTCAAAATCTTTTCTCCCACCCTTGGATTCCTATTATCATACTTTTTGTTAAGAAATGCTTTCAGGCCCCAAATTGTGCAAAACAGATAGTGTTACATAATTACTTATATAAAAATTGCCAAATTATGTGAAATTTTACAGATCCATGAACAAAATAAAAAAATTGTTTTCAATGTATTTTAAATACACCACATAGCTAACTCCAACACTAAAATCATTCAGAAGATCCTAGATTGTATCTTCCAATTTATTTGCAGCCATGGAGTTGGGCAGAGTTAAAAGCAGAACTAATCCTTTCTGCACAAGAAAGGAATTGCATGTTAAATAGTCTGATAACTTTACAAATAACCCTTTAAAAGGCACAATTGTTATTTTGCCCTTTTTGCAAGGCAAAGCCTAAACTACTCTCCTATTTAATTCTCACACTTCTTTTAAACAAACTGTCCTAGTGACATCAGGCAAACATAAATCGGAATAAAGGTGTCCTGGGGTTTAGTATATATTATCATCAGTTTGTTGCAAGGCAAACTTCTTTTGGAATATTTGTGAGTTATATTTTTTGAGAAAAGTATTACTATATTTTCTATTAGCTCTCAAAATTTGCAATAGAGCCATTACACTTTCATAAAAATAAAAAGTTGAATATTATAATTATGAATTTTCTATATTATATATGTTTTCCTTTGGTCCTATGCTCTAACAGTAGAAAAACTAAATTAAAGGAAATACATAAATAGGAGGCAACCGATTGGAAAAGAATAAATGCAATAAATGAAGTTATCTTAACAGACTTAATTTTCATTTCAACATCACTGGTGTGTAAGTATTATATAATATTTACACATCAGGTAATATACATGTATAAATGAATTTTACTTGGAAAAAGGAAATATGTTTACATCAATACTTCATGAAAAGAATGGACTTTAAAAGACATGAGGTGGCAAGAATATGGAATGAAGTTACATTAGTAATAATTTGGAGCTTCTTTTATATTATAAAGAACGCATAAAAGGAATTGCATCTGATCTACAACTAATGTACTGTAGCCCAAAAGACTATTTCAAAAGAAATGCCCCAGAAAAGATACATCAGGACAGATAGTATTAAGTGAACAGTTACCCTAACATTGATATTACTGATATTAGAAGTGCTGTGAAATGTAAAGAGTTACTGAAGATGGATGACCATGTAAATTGTTTAAATAAATAAAAAATAAACAGGCAACTATGAACACTCAAAAATGACATCCTCCATCTGCAATATGGAATTAAAAATACTGGCCTACTCTGCAGGGTTGTGAAGATTACCAAGTCATTCTGTTTCAGAAGAGCACCATACAAAAATAGAAATACTGGAAGTATCTTTGTATTAAATGGATCTACTGATGCAACTAATTAAGTACTGTTAATACTAACCAGCAGTTTTTAGAGATGTCTTTTCTACTAATCCTTGAAACCCTACGTAGTAAGTGGCCCCAAATGTTCCCCTTGTAAATTATGTGCTTGATCATTGAACTATACTTCCTTTTACTAACAGTAATCCCTTAATCAGACAGTTATTACATTTAATCAACTTTTCCCAATATTGTAACTTTTTATTACCCCAAATCCATTAGGAAATAACCAAAACCTTGACCCCCATTGGGATAGGACAACACTGAAATGTAAAACAAATATTCCAACAGCTTTTAGACACGACATTTTTAATTCTAATCTCTTCATTTTTGTAACACAAATATAGAAGTGGATGTATCTTAACAAATTGAGACTGACACGCAGCAACAATTTGGGGGGGGGATGTCTTTGACCCAATAATGTTTTAAGTCTATTATATCAAGTTCTCAGAACTTCAGTCTTTCTTCTGAAACTGAAGAAACACAACAACACATTTTCAACTTGCATGTAGCATGCTTTTAAGACAAACTGCTTCTTTAAAAAAAAATGTTGCAGAATAGGCAAATTATTTATTCAACAGCATCAACATTTCAGATATTCCTAAACCCTGATAAAATAATGTCTACTTTAGGCAGTAGCTCCCAGCCCTGGGACACACTGATAAGAGAGAGGAATGTTAATCACTTTAGTCAATATCACAGCCCCCTCCCCCTCCCCCAGGCTTGAGAAACTCCCTTTATCATTCAGAGAAACCATGGTCATTCCACAGACAAAGTGCCTTTTCAGGATACCTTTGCAGGGTATCAATTCCTACCTTCATAGCATCTAAAGAGAGAGGAGAAAGAAGTGCAGTGGGTAACAAAGAGCCAGCCTGCTGCATATACCTGCTGCAGGAAAAGCAGCATTTCCAACAGGAAGTGAACCTCTAGAGGTCAGGACAGCCATAGAGCGCAACTGAGGAGGGAGCTTGCTCGAGCTGTGAACTCAGGAAGGTTCTGCTGGAAGTGTAGAGCCCCCTAGCATTAGCAGCTGTTGCAGCTGCCCGTTGTGTCTAGCGCCAGCCGGTCAGCCACGAAAACTGCAAGGGGAAGGTTGTTGTGCGCTCATCCTCTTCAATGTCTCAATGCAACTGGGTGTTCACCTGCCCTCTTTATTCAAGAACATTCCCAGCATGGCCAGCTTAGCTAAAAAATGAGTTTGATTATAGCTCCCCGCTTAAAGGAGCTGTTCAAGGCAAGTGAAAATACAATACAATATGCCGGTTTCATGTTTTCTCAAGCAAGGCAAAGTCAGGTGGAAATGTTGAGTTGTTCAAATTGTTCAAGAATGGGATGAACCAAGTGATTAGGGTAAGGGGTGTTAGGGAAAACTACGTATTTTGTAGGTAATAATAACAATATCAGTATCTTGGATCAACGGTTTTTTTTTTACTAGTTCTACTTTTGTTTCCTTGACGGCAACTTGACAATCAGTAGTTAAGGTTTGTCAAGATAGGAAGAAAAATGTCACATATTCAGCAGCTGTTTAAAAAAAAAAAGACAAGAGGAGTAATATGGGGAAAATTAAACCCACCACAGAATTCCTCAAGGGCATGCATGATTCTGCTATTTACACTGTAATAAATGGAAGACACACACAAACACAAAATGAGATTCATGACAAATCCACACACACACAGATACATGTTTGAAGCTGCTTTTCAAAAGGGACAAATCTGAGCCAGTGTAAATATGACAGCAAAATATTCCAGCAACATTAGATCACTAAAACAAAGTCCAACAACAGCAGCTATGTAATTTGGACCAATATCTTCTAAAACAGCTTTAATTAATTTAATTTAATTTAAAATGGGACTCCGTGGCTCAGTGGCTAAGACGCTGAGCTTCTCGATCAAAAGGTTGGCAGTTCACCGGTTCAAATCCCTAGTGCCGCGTAACGGGGTGAGCTCCCGTTCCTTGTCCCAGCTTCTGCCAACCTAGCAGTTCGAAAGCACGTAAAAAAAATGCAAGTAGAAAAATAGGGACTACTTTTGGTGGGAAGGTAACAGCGTTCCGTGCGCCTTTAGCGTTTAGTCATGCTGGCCACATGACCACGGAGACGTCTTCGGACAGCGCTGGCTCTTTGGCTTTGAAACGGAGATGAGCATGGGGAGTTGGGAATGATTAGCACATATATATGAGGAGAACCTTTACCTTCATAGAAATTGAATTTTTTAAAGCACCCTACTGAATTTATTTTTACATGTGAAAAAATGTAATTGTTTTACATTTGTGTTCCTCCTGAAGGGGGAGGAAGACTACTTAAATCTTGGCCCCCTCCAGTATTAGTCATATGTGATAATTATACCTAGGTTTTCTGTTCTATTTCAGCAATAACTTGTTTTCCTCAAACACTATCAGCAGTTTTGCTCAAGAGAGGAATGCAATCAATATCTGGGATATGCAGTGATTCCTTGTAGCAGGAACACTGCTTTGCTGTTGCTTTATCACTCTTTGTTCCACTTCCTCCAACTATGCTCATAGAAGCTCTAAGTATTAAACACAAAACTACTTCAGTCATAAGAAACTGGTTTTTCCAAATAAAACCATGGGTTGATCTGTAAGTCTTAGAGGTATTGATAGCTATCCATGGAATCAGGCAGCATTATTTCTCAGCCATATCTGTTATTTGATTGAATTTTATCTTCCCTTTATTAATTGATAAGTAACTCAGGGTGGCAACATACCAAATATTCCTTCCTCTTATTTTTCCCCACAACAATCCTGTGAAGTGGATTGGGCTGAGAGAAAATGACTGGCATCCAGCAGGCATTTATGTCTAAGGCAGGAGTAGAACTCACAGTCTCCTGGTTTCTAGACCAGTACCTTAACCGCTACTCCAAACCAGCTCTCTACATGCAAAAGCACCTCTATAGCAAAAGATCTGCAAGAGTAGGAGCATACAAATATCTCAATGTAAACTTCCCCCCCAAAAAAGAAATCATTGATTTCATAACAATATAGAACAGTATAGACCCTTGGGTCATATTACAAATCGGTTTGGAAATCCCCTCAATCAGAGACACCAAAGAACAGAGGACAAAAAAAATATAGGGATTGAAAAATCCCCTTGAAGTTGATTCAGTTTTTAAAACGTGGACATAAGATTTCAGCAGCATTTTCACTTATTCAATATTCCCAATCTTTTTGAAAAGAAAACATTCCACCCCAAAAAAACGCTTTCAAAAGCATCCAATTAGGGTTTGGAGTGTGTGTCTTTGTCGCATACAGATACATAGCCACGGTCCCTAATTTTTGCCTAAGTCCACTTGCCAATAACATCGTCAAAGTTACTATAATGGAGTTGCAATTGAAGCAATTTCAGATTGTCAAGTTCATGAACAGTTCTATGGTGTTGACACAGGTGATTTTTGTGGATAACCCCAAAGTTTTAAAAGCGCTAAAAGCAGAAGGGGGGGGGAGGAGAAAGAGAAAACAAGGCTTTGTTATATGGATCTGGGGGTGGGGAATGAACTCATTCTTGCTATAAAAACTCTTTCTCCCTTGAAACTGCCATTTGACTCATGGAATATCTATCTATTCCCTCCATACAGGAAAATATCATGCCAGAAAGAGGAAAATCTCATTAGGAAAATATCCACGACTATCAAGAATGAATTGCTTTCCTTTAAAAAAAATAATAAAAATCCAATTCTCCCTCTCCCTTCCTCTCCCTCTCTCTCACACACTCCCCAAACCTGTTTCTCGTTGATCATACTTTTCCTTGATAACTAAAATTCCATGGGTTACCATAATCATTAAAAATGTAAAAGCCTCATTAATCTGAGAACATTATTAAAAAAATCAAGAAACTCACATAAACAGAATCATTGATAGTCAAGGCAGGAATGCCAAATGCATTATGGTTGCTCGCACAGCCAGCCAGCCAAATTATTATTATTATTGTTAGCAATGATGTGTGTTAATGCAGCATATATTTCAGATCCCAGCAGACTAAAAGTTCCAGATCCCACATGAGATTCCTGTCACAGATCTCCTGTACCACATTCTGGCTGTTTAGAAGGAATAGCCTGCAACAATTACAGGCCTTTGGGAATGACTAACACATTGCATACTGCATGTGCTTAGTATGTTCCCAAATCCAGCTCCCATGCTAGACAGATCATGGAACCTGTAGCGTATTCTGTGTTTGGATCACAATAATCACCATGATTTTTCAACAAGCAGTTTCTAAATTCTGCTCACAACCACTTGGTATTGGAAAATCATATATTTGCCTATGCAAACTAAGCTTATGCAGGTAACTCATCTGTGCCCTTTTAGGGATTACTAAACTATAACTACTGGTAGTAGCCTGGGTGACAGAACTGTCCGGCATAGACAAAAAGGTACTTTGGAGAATTGATTGTATTCTGTGATGTTCATTTGAATAATTAAATTAAATTCAACTGGTAAGCGTCCAAGATAAAGGAAAGGATTTGAACCAAGCTCAAATCCTGATGAATACATGGGTGATCTATGCTGTTGTATTATTGGCATAATATAAAAATGATTTCTTATTGCCTTCTTGTAGGATATTTTAAAATTTTCCAGCCTAATCTACAGCCCTGGGATTTCCAAATGGTTCCTCATCCAAATACTATCTGCCCAGATCATAAAGAGACTGCCATTTGCTATGAATTAAAGAAATAAAAGTGTAACAATTATGCATTAATTCAAAATACATTTGGGTGGGTCTCAGAATATAATCTATTCACCTCATGATTGGGTACATCTGCTGGGTGAATTTGGTAAATGACCACATGAAAGCCATGCAATTATGTTTTTATACATAAAAACTTTGGGAATTACCGAGATGCACCTAAACGTGATGTACAGAATCAAAACATGTTTTAAATAAAATCATAGACACATTTGCTGGTGAAAATATTAACAGTGGTTTTGGGTAAACAATAGCTAAAAGAATTCTTTCTCTTTTCAAATATGAATAATACACTTAACTATGCTTTCATCTTTCTTCCCTCTCCCTTTTGCATTATGCTTATAAATTTAAAGGTGTGAATTACCTTCAGCCTACGAGCTGAAAAGTAGAATACAAATACAGATATAAAAATAAGAAAACTAGCAAAGAGCTTCAAAAACAATTACTTTAAGCCAGCAAAGGAGTGCACATTGATTGTAGCCAAACTTTTCTTTGGATAAGCTGTATGTATTGTCATATATTTTCGGTGAAAGTGAAAAGATGTATTTTTCAGAAATGGATAACGTCCCTAATCAATTAGTATAACATTATCAAACTGGGAATTGTAATGACTATATTGCTAGTCAACTTTGAAATTAAAACTTGTAAATGTATAATCACATGTAAATGAGTACAGATCTTCAGGCACACTACAGTAATGTTTCCAATATTCTAATATTTCCCTTAAAGTCTCAGTAAGATAAATGTGCTTTATTTACTGAGTTATTCCATCTTTAAAATATATAAATATCCCCCCCCCCCCAATAACTATTGGTCTATGATTTAAATGTTTTACAATATGAAGTTAAAGATATGCTAATAAAATATCCTTGGTTGAATAATGTAGTCCTTGGTCTGTAATCCTATTCAGGCACTATGTAAATAAGCCCAAATGAAATAACTGGAAGTAAATTCAAATTCAATAGTATAGAACACCTTCACTCTCAAGTTCAATCCCTTTTCACTATTAAAAATTGTATCACATATCGATACAATATAAAAAATAACATGATTGGTACTATTTTAGCTCGGTTTTACTAAATAAACACAAAACAATACTGCTTTAATTTGAAACAATTTTACATTTTTTTTGCAGACAATATACACCGTACGATGAAGTTAAGATTTCTGAAATAAAAGCAGAAAACTAATGCTATAACTTCATGTACTGTAAAATGCAATTACACAGTCTTTAAGGGTTTGGCATAATTTATCTTGCTTTCAAGGCCATGGGGAGGCAACTAAGAACTATTTTTTCTAAATGTAATACTAGTAGTAAAACATTCTTCCCGATTGGCACCTTCTAGATACGTTGAGACTGAAAATTAGCCAGTTATTAGATCCTAATAACTAGTGCAAATAATATATCTGGGAAGCAATAAGCTACGGAAAATTGCATTACATTAGACTAGCAAAAAGAATGGAACATTTTACAGTATTATGCTTTCATATGTTGTATTACCTTGATTTCATTCCTAATCTAGATTTGAAACAGTTGAAGTTATTTTGAACATATGGCACACCAACTCTCTTGGCCAATCAAATAATCAATTCCAAATAATTTGCTATGAACAAGCCCTCTTGGCTATGCCATATTTTTGCAAATTATATGAACTCAATCTCTGAATAATTGATGCTTCTCAGTTTTGGCCAGGAACCACAATTAATTAGAAACCCTGATTTGATTCTTGATATTCAATAAAAGTTGCCTGCTTTTTTCAAAGGCAAGGTAGTATAAAAAATTAAATGAAATGAAAAAAATGAAGCCTCATATGAATTCAGAAGTTTGAAAAATTTAATTTCAGCATTACTGTGCAATGACTGACAAGCATAAAACTTACCAACACAATCATAATCATACTGAATATTCTTTTCTGAAAAATGCTTAGCATGCAAGAGTTTTATGCAATTTTCATTAATTTCCCCAGCAACTCCTTTAAGATAAATAATTAATATGATGGTTTTATATCCAAGGAGCAAAAAAAAAAGTATTCAAAGCAAGCACGGAAAAGGTATTTAAAACTGAATCACTATCAATATCCAATTTAAGAAGTTGAAATTTGATTTATTAGGAAAGCTGAGGGTACCAATGGAAAATTTAAATAACGTGATATTCTGCCTTTGGCAAAATAATAACAATAACAACAATAACAATCTGAATAACTAGGAAGGCAAGATTTTTACAGTTCTGATCCACCAAATTTGCTACTCTTCTTTTTGCGTAGAGATTTCTTTCTCATCTTTTTACTGGGTTTTTCAGTCTTAATTTGCAAAGAAACTATCATTTTTCAAAATTATAGATCATGTACTTCAGATACAAAGTGAAAGTAATAAGGGGAAAATGAGAAAACAGAGGGAAATTGCGAACGTTGTTATCCAAATGAATCCAGACATGTAAAAGATCAGCCTGCCCAATAGCACTGTCTGAATTTGGCATTAAAAATCTTGGCTCTTATAATAGGCATTTCTCCAAAGATTTTCTCCAGATTCCCTCACTATGTTAGGTGAAATATATTACTATACTGGGTTGTGGTCACTATACAATATTGATGCTATTAGAGCATGGGCCTTTCTTGTGGCAGCCCCCCCCCTCATCCTCACCTGGTCATCAGGTGTCTATTTTCACTGAGTATTGGTTTTGATTCTTTTAAAACTGATTTACAGATTAAAATAATATCCATCTAATGAATTATATTTCTTTGGCAATTAGTGGTCCTAATAATATATTTCATGTCCAAAGAATATATTTAAACAAATCGTGTTACGTGATTAAGCTTTCTACTCTGCCATGACTGCAGTCTGTCTTTTTCATGGCTAAAATTATGATTTGTCCAAACAAGCTCATGTAAATTGTTTTTACGTTGGCTTGCTTAATAAAAGCTGTTATCATTAAAATAATATGCATTTTTTAAATCAATGCCTCCATTCACCAATTATAATACTGAATATGTTGCTTAATAGTTATTTAACATTACTTTAGGGTATTTTTTTCTTCATCCTAGAGTATTTCCTACAGCACTTTCTTTTTTAGTTTTGGAACAGTTGAATATCGATCCATTGGTCATGACAGGAATTGATGGACTGTCTTATTGCCCAAGCCAGACATTATGCACTGAGAGAAAGAGACTTGCTCAAAATCATGCAGCTGGTTTTCATGCCTAAAGCAGGACTAAAACTCAGTCTCCTGTCTATGGAGATTCTCAGTCATCCAGGTCATGGTTGTCCCAAAGGTGTTTTTTCAAGAGGCAACTGGACTTTCTGTTTCTTCTTTGAAGACGTTTCGCTTCTCATCCAAGAGCTGAAGAAGCTTCTTGGATGAGAAGCGAAACCTCTTCAAAGAAAAAACAGAAAGCCCAGTTGCCTCTTGAAAAAGCACCTTTAGGTCACAGTGCCCTCACCATTAGAAAAAATGGCCTCTCATATTTTTTTAAAAAATGTTATAATAAATTTTCATTCATTTAGGGAAACTTTGATTCAAAACTTTCCAGAAATCACATTTCACTGATAGACAGTTTGATGGGTAATGTCTATATTAATATAGTGGAATAGCAATTCTCAACAGTTTAAAGTTTTATTTTTCAATGAAGAATATTTTCTTATTTCTCTAGAAAAGCTACAGCAAGGGATGAAATGTGTAGAATAAAACTTCATTTATAGTAGAAAAATTAAACTCTGAAATAAATTGATTTGACACTAGTGTAAAAGTTCTAAGCATGTATCATTTTAATTTAGAAATACAATGAGACAATCACTGTTACTCACCCAGCTACTCAAATCTAAGTTTGACTGCATTACTCAGGGCTAAAATAAAATGTGTAATAAGTACAAGAAACTGTATCTTTATTAGCTACTTCAATTAAAATGCAGTTACAATATTATCCGGACAGGTAATCAAATGAGATGTATTTTTCCTTGACAAGAATAAACTATTATATGCATGTGGTAGCTGGCATCTAATAAAAGTCTATTTATACAAATTCTGCATTAATTATAAGAGATGTCATCCAACATGTTAGTGACACAAAATATTGGCATAGATTTCAAGTTGCCTTTCCATTCATATAAAAGAGACAATTGTCTGTAATTCTTCATCTAATTGCAAAATGCTATTTGCAGCCTCTTCATATATTCCACAAATCCCCCAATTCTCAGGAGTTAATTTTTGGGGGAGAAAAACCAAAGCCCCTTTCCATGAACTTAAAATTGTTATATTTTTAGAAGATCCAAGCCAAAGCAAATGTTATTGATAGGAAATATCAATTAAAACTTGTGTTATAATTGTAAGCAGCTCACACACATAGCCAGAATCTTCGCCTTCATCCCAAACACAAGCATATCAGCAGGCATACCTTCTACTTGATACAGCAAACTCCATCTCTTCCATGCTATGACATCACAAAACATAGGTGGGACTGCAGCAAAATTCTAGTGGAAAAGGCATGTAGTTTGACCAGCAGGAGAGAAAGTTTAAAATAGATTTCTCAATTGCATACTAGTTCCCTTCTCTGTAACTGAAGTCCTTCATTTGCCAAGAGAATCAAAATGTCATTACCAATAGCATGATTTTGATATTCATTGTGCTTTTATCCATTTTTTTAAAAAAAAGATAAGATTTGTGGGTTTTTTTAAACTAGGGACTGTAATCTGAGCACACTGATGATAAAACCTTTTTACAGTTTACCCTGCATAGTCTTAGACATATTAAAAAATAATATCACAATGAAATGCAAGTACACATATGTGACAATATTTCAACATGTTAATTTGAAAAGGAAATGGTCAGAGAGCTTAGACTACATGTCGGAAACATTACTCATTATTATATTCCTGTAATATGAAATAGAGCCAACAGCAAGGTTGCATGAAACTCCCATAGAAATACATCCCATTAATGTCAAGCTCACTAAACTGAATCCACCTGTCCATTTAGCCAGAAAAAAACTGATGTTATCCAGTATTTGGCAAATCACTATTTCAAACCGGTTTACTAGGCTGAATATCACAAAAGGCCTCTTTTGAAGGCTCCAGTCATGGGCCAAAAAGGAGAAATAATGAAAATCAATACAAGTCATCACTTTACTCTTTTAAGAAATAGGTAATCTAGCAGTATCCTCCCAAGAGGAAGGTTGCAGAGGTAGATACCCAAGACTTTAGGATATGTCTTTTAATAGTTAACCTACCAATGCCTTTTGATTCCACCATTATCAAGATGTTAACTTACAAGGGTAAATCTGAATGCAAATAACCCTTTAACCCCCCATTTTGTTGGTGCCCAAGTACCTTTTTTGCCCTCTAACCTGTCTCCCTTTTACCCATGTTCCTCCCCCCCCCCCCCCCTTTTCCCCCTTTTCCCCCCCCCCCCCCCCCATTATCCAACTTTTCCACTCTCAGCCTTTTGTTACCTTTCAGCTGTTCAAATCTTAAGGGCTTTCTCCCTGGGACAGATGCATCCCGCATCATCACCCTGTCCTCCTTTCCAACATCTTCACACCTTCTCCCAACCTGCTAGATCTGCTGCCCCAAAGAAAAAACTAGCCCATGAAACTCCTCTCTGGCTTTGGGTTGTTAAGTGAATTGCGCTGTATGGGCACACTGTATACACATACAATGACAATAAAATTATTATTATTATTTGCTCCAACGAAGTTTCCCCACCTACACCCACTATCCCTGACCCCCTTTACTCCCTTCCCTGCC
>WNWU01000029.1:6135875-6154153 GCA_012654045.1 Ptyas mucosa
GCTGGCTGGGGAATTCTGGGAGTTGAAGTCCGCCAGGCTTAAAGTCGCCAAGGTTGGAGACCCCTGCTCTAGAGCATCCTGGTGCTGGATGCTCCTTTGCACAGGCGCTGATCAGCCGCCATAGCATCTTTGGCCATAGCTTCTTTTCCACCAGCCTTTTCTTTTCATTGGCCAAATCTTTCTAAGCCGCATGCAGAAGGGTGCCACTTCCAGCACAAATGATCTTGCTCATTGGCGAAGGATCCAGGTTCCAATTCAACCCCTTAAAGCAAATAAATAGGTAGCATTGGTGGATGCATTGATAGAAAGGCCTCCTCATTAAATAACGCAAGGAGGTCTCGTTGCTAAGTGTTGCGTAACCTACGAGAGGTTATGAAAAGTTAAATGGGCTTTTGGAAAGCCGACAAGTGCAGTGGTCCAACTGTGGAGCCTCATTTAAATTTTGGGCAAGCTTTGGGCGGAATGAGCTTCCCTTTCTGGGTGAGCAAATATCCAGTTCTTTTTTTTAAAAAAAAATAGGTGCTCCCAGGGCTCAAAAGCCCTTTTTTGTTGTTGTTTTTTTGTTTTGTTG
The DNA here is from genome assembly GCA_012654045.1 of Ptyas mucosa. Lineage (NCBI taxonomy): Eukaryota > Metazoa > Chordata > Lepidosauria > Squamata > Colubridae > Ptyas > Ptyas mucosa. The sequence continues at coordinate 6,136,447 of WNWU01000029.1, forward strand.
ACTGGGGGGCAGAGGTCGACCTCGAGGCACCTTATTTGTGGGGTGCCGCAAGGGTCAGTCCTCTCACCCCTTTTGTTCAACATTTATGTAAAACCGCTAGGCGAGATCATCCGTGGTTTCGGGGTGAATGTTCATCAGTATGCTGATGACACACAGCTATACATCTCCACCCCGGACCACCCCAATAATGCCCTTACTGTGATTTCCTGTTGCCTGGAGGCCGTGCGGATCTGGATGGGGAGAAACAAACTCAGACTCAACCCCTCCAAGACCGAGTAGCTGTGGCTTCCGGCGTCCCGGTATAGTCAGCTGGTACCATCACTGACAATTGGCGATGAGACCTTACTTCCCACAGAGAGGGCTCGCAACTTAGGTGTCCTCCTGGATTCACAGCTATCTTTAGAAGAGCACATGACGGCCGTGGCCAGGGGGACCTTTTATCAGGTTCGCCTGATCCGCCAGTTGCGTCCCTTTCTGGATCGGGACACCTTGCGCACAGTCACTCATGCCCTAGTCACCTCCCGTATGGACCACGGTAATGCTCTCTACATGGGGCTCCCCTTGAAGAGCACCCATAGGCTCCAGCTGGTCCAGAATGTAGCCGCACGGGTGATTATGGGTGCAACTCGTTACGCTCATGTAACACCTCTCCTGCGCGAGCTGCACTGGCTCCCAGTGGTCTTCTGGGCGCTATTCAAGATGTTAGTCATCACCTTTAAAGCGCTCCATGGCTTAGGAACTGGGTACCTACGAGACCGTCTTTTGCCACCAATAGCCTCCCACCAACCAGTTTGTTCTCACAGGGAGGGACTACTCAAGGTACCGTCAGTCAAATCATGCCAACTGGTGACTCCCAGGGGGAGGGCCTTCTCTGTGAGGGCTCCAACCCTTTGGAATGAACTTCCCCTGGAGATACGGAATATCCCTGATCTCCGTGCTTTCCGCCGTGCCCTCAAGACCCTGATGTTCCAACAGGCGGGGCTAAACATATGAACATGTGAATGATCTTTTAAAATGTTATCTAACTCTGGGTTTTATTTAATTGGCCAAACTAAGTAATAATTTAATTAGCAATTTTATGATGTTTGTATGTCTATATTCTTCTTGGTTGTACACCGCCTTGAGTCCTACGGGAGAAAGGCAGTATAGAAATATAATAAATAAATAAATAAATAAATAAATAAATAAATAAAAAGGATCCAGCATCTGCAAAAAGCTGCCCACAGTTAACCGTCTCCATATCTGCAAGCTTCCTGTGTCATCTGACATCTTATCATCTGACAGCGTTTATTTTAGTGCCTATATCAAACTACACATTTTGGGGCTCTGGTGCTGACAATATAAATAAAGATATGTAATCATAAATATACATCAAATTCGGAAACAAAACAGTCCATCTTCCTCAGAGTGACTCTAGGCAACCTCTGTTTCATAAAATGTCTCAACACAGATCTTACCAAAATGAAAAGTTCCATGGAGGTTGCTTTGTGTGTCTGTTGCAATTAAATTGTGAATGAAGATGGTGGCTCCTTATGATCTTAAAATGTTAATTATGGGTAAAACGGACATAAACGCTCTACAGAGAATTATTAAAACTGCCCAGAATATCATCAGGCTCCAACTACCAGCCCTGGATGACATCTTCGCATCTCGCTGTTTGAGGAAGTTGCACAACATTCTCAGACACTCTTCCCATCCTGCTTACAATCTTTTTGGACTGTTGGCTTTTGGCAGAAGATACAGAGCAATTAAAACTCAGACCACACGTTTCCTGAATAGTTTTTTTTATCCCAGAGCTATAATTGCACTCAACAATGAACTAAAGGGCCACCATCAGTGAGCTGTTGGATAGCATTGCTTGGTCTGTTGTGTGGATGTTTGGGTGGTTCAGGAGTGGGGAATTTTGGGTGGGTGGGAGTGTGTCGGGATTGTCATGTGTGTTGGGCTTGATCACTGGGTGTTATGTGAATTTCGTTGTATGGGTATACTGTGTATATACGTACAATGACAATAAAATTATATAAAAAACGGGGCAGCATTCCACTTACAGTTGCTAAATCTTGATTTCTAATGTGGGTAACCAAATGAGTCTTGAAAAGAGTCTTCCTAGACGCCCACTTTATGACAAGGACATTATTCTTTTCATAAAAATTTGGTTTATAATTTTTTAAGTCAAGTTCGTCAATGAGTATAATAAATTATATCTAGATTTATTAGATTAGTGGAAAAATGGAATAGAGCTGAATTAATCACATTTACTTTAAGGTTTTAAATTTACACTGGAATGTTTTTCATATGACTAATGTAGAGAAATATCTTTAAAAAATTCTACTGTAATATCTGATTTCTAATTACTGAAATCTGGCTACAGTCTTTGAATAGCCACTTCACTGATATTAAAGATTTCATAAATAGTAATTATTTCTGGTATTCTCTCCTTCCTTTCCTTCCTGTTAACATAATTTTTATTTTATTGGCTGAGTTCATATATTGCATTATAATAGAACTTGATAATACTGCCATAATATTGTTTGATTTGTCTTAGCACAATCTATCAAGTCATTCAATATAATCTGTAAGCTTTGGTTTATGCCACAAACTTTATGGACAGGTTAGGTTCACATACTATGAGAAATCATAAAGTGATTTGTTTGACTTAGCAGAGTGAGTAATCTCTGATAGTGTTTTACAAATTATAGTTATGGTATAATCTATTGTGCAAATCCAGGAAAATGATTTATTCAACAAACTATAATTAACCTGTCTATGGCTTAATGTGTGACTCTACTCATAGTATATTCACAAGACAGTGTCTATACTTTATAATTTTATTTTTTTAATATTATATTATGAATTAAAACAATTATGCAAGAGATAATTTATATCCAAATATTTGAATCTAAGATGACAGTGTACTTAATCATCCCAGTATCCCCTAAAGAATATTGCTGTAAACTATTTAATGCATTTATTTTAAGAAAAAAATTAATTCATGATTCTTAGGATGTTCTTTAAAAAAGGATTGCTTAAGGAACAAAATAAATTATTTGAAATGAACATTACTTTAGGTTTTCATATGCCAGTAGCTGATGACACCCAATTTCTCTTCAGTTGACTTCTGTTACCCTGTTTCCCCCAAAATAAGACATCCCCTGATAATAAACCCAACTGGGCTTTTGAGTGCATGGCAATAAGGCCAAGTCCTTATTTCGGGGTTCAAAAAAATATAAGACGGTCTTATTTTGGGGGAAACACAGTACCTAGAATAAGTAATCAAATTTAAATCCAGCTTTATATTATAAAACATTTACATTTAATAGGTGTGATGATTTCTTGCCTCTTTTTCACTGTCCAAAGGATCTGTGTGTCTTAATTGCAGGAAATAAGTTTATTTAAGAAAACCAATAAATCCCTTTAGATCAGAGGTGAGCAGCTATGGCAACTTTACAATCTGTGGAGTTCAACTCCCAGAATTCCTGAGCCAGTCATAAAGTCGCCATAGTTGCCCGTCCCTGCTTTAGACAAAGCACAACCTACATTTTAAGGAAGATATTTTGAGGCCCAATGAGGTTTTACACCACGACGCTGCTGTGGCCAAAACTTCATTGCGACATAAAACTTCTCTTATTGGTTAAAGTTATTTAACCACCACCACGTCGGCTTAACACTTTTGATTTTAAATGATGACTTAATTTCATCTTGAGCTACGGCATTGCACAAGAAACTGAAGTGCTATGGTTTCTCACCATAGCCTAATGATGGATTATGAATGTGCGCAAACCACCCTTAAATAGCACACCAAAGTCAGATCTGGCTGCCATACCCAGGTATTCATCTTTTTCTAAGCTGGCTAAAAATAAGGGCTTCTAAATGCAGAAGAGCCCCAACCAGATTTAATGCCCGCCCCCAACAGCTGCGGGGAAATGATGGGTGTCCCCTTTGAACAAAAATAAAAAATAAAAAAATTGCACCTGTGGTGAAGGAATTCCTGAACACAGGAAATAATACCCCATCTATTAAAATTTTCAGATTCCCCCGGGGTTAATTTTGTGTACAGTGCCTGGATCCCATCAATGTGATCTTTTTTTTTTTTTTTAATGTGGCTAAGTTTTGCTCCAATTGTAATATACTTCACACTTCTATCCTATTAGTTTTACAATTGCACTATTGGGTTTTACTGTGGTTTATACTTTCTGTATCACTTAGTTTCCTTTTCCTTTTTTTTTTTTTTTGAGCTGTTCTATCCCATCTTGTCTCTTGAAAATTCAGTAGATGGAGTTATTTTTCAAGATGGCAAAAATAAAAACGTTCGACTGTTTCCCCTTCCCCGCAAAACTCTAAAAGGTCTGGTCCCCCAGTTAACCCTCCTGCCTGCTTAGTAAGACACCCCCCCCCCCATTTGCAAATTTGATGTGACCCCTTCCCCCTATAAGAATTGTCTTCAAGCTATCTAAATTGATTGAAAGAATAAACGGGCACACTGTGGGAATATCAACCATGTTTTTTCTCGGAAGAAGTGGATTGCAAACACCATAAACGTGCAGTGATTTTGTACAAAGTTTAGTGGCCCCAATACTGATGTTGCCTGCAAGGATTTTCCCCCCTCCCTGAATGTCAAACGGAATTATCATTGCTGTGTATAAAATGAATGCCATGGAAGGTTGAGCGAGTGGAAGGGAGAAATTGTCCATTCTAGCAAGATGAATCACTCTGCTAAACAAATAATTCCCTCAATGCTGTGAAACTAGTTAGTAAGTCTGCACTACTATTAATCTTCTCATCGTTCCCATCACCCATCTCCTCCCACTTATGACTGTAACTTTGTTGCTTGTATCCTTACGATTTATAATGACTGTTTCCCTATGGCTATCATTAAGTGTTGTACCTTATGATTCTTGTCAAATGTATCTTTTATTTTATGTATACCGAGAGCGTATGCACCAAAGACAAATTCCTTGTGTGCCCAATCACACTTGGCCAATAAAGAATTCTGTTCTGTTCTCTTCTGTTCTCTTCTGTTCTCTTCTCTTCTCTTTTTATGATTCTTGACGAATGTATCTTTTCTTTCATGTACTCCGAAAACGCATGCACCAAGACAAATTCCTTGTGTGCCCAATCACACTTGGCCAATAAAGAATTCTCTTCTGTTCTGTTCTGTTCTGTTCTGTTCTGTTCTGTTCTCTTCTCTTCTCTTTCTTCTTATGATTCTTGACGAATGTATCTTTTCTTTCATGTACTCCAAAAACACATGCACCAAGACAAATTCCTTGTGTGCCCAATCACACTTGGCCAATAAAGAATTCTCTTCTCTTCTCTTCTCTTCTCTTCTCTTCTCTTCTCTTCTCTTCTTATGATTCTTGACAAATGTATCTTTTCTTTCATGTACTCCGAAAATGCATGCACCAAGACAAATTCCTTGTGTGCCCAATCACACTTGGCCAATAAAGAATTCTCTTCTGTTCTCTTCTGTTCTCTTCTGTTCTCTTCTGTTCTATTCTAGTCTAGTCTAGTCTAGTCTAGTCTAGTCTAGTCTAGTCTATTCATAAAAATATTTTTTTTAAAAAAACACCAGGAAAAGTTGCATCCTTTGTAGAGGCAACCTTGTTTGTGTCTCTTCGTTGGTTCAATATGGCAGATTTGAGTAGAAGGATTGTAATCACCCGGCTGGAAAAAGGGATCTCTGGGGAGGGGGCGTTCATGAGGAAAGCAGCAGAATACAGCAGGTCCTTCAGTTGCAGAGGGGAAATTTGCTTTCCCTCGGCCCTCCAATGTCATGGGAATAGACCCTGCCAAGAGAAATCACATCAGCTCTAGAGACAAAAGGCTCACAGGGAGCCGGAATCAGAACTGGCCTTGTCATTCGCATGGATTCTTCCCATCTCTGGGACTTAGATTATAAATAGATGGGTGCATATATTTTTTTACCCCTTTCTTTTCTTTCTTTCTCTCTCAAACACAGGCGCTTCATTGTTCAACTGAGACTTGTCCTTGTGCTGCCTCCTGGCCGTGCCTTCAGCAGCCTGAGCGGCCCTCTTTCAGGCAAGATCCCAGCAGCGCAACGTAGCGCAGTCCAGAGTCAGCCATCTTAAGCCAGAGACAAACATCGTGTAAAATCCTTCACGGGGCAATGCTTTCATGAGAAGAGTTGAAGGTTCCTCGAAGAGTTGCAAGTGGATGGTTCAACATTCGAAGCAGGGAAGGGAGTGATGGGGAAAAAAACAAAGATGGCGGCTGAGATTTGGATCCTCTCCGCAGCCCGTTGCTTTTTAAGAGGGAGGAAAGGAGAGGAAGGGATCCAGGCATTGAAAGGGGATCTCGTCAGGTGTAAAAGTGATTCTGGGCGGCCCTAGGATTCTTCCAAAACGTGAGAAAGAGAAAGCGCATAGAATATATTTTTATTTGGATATACAGGTAGTCCTCGACTTATGACCACAATTGAGCCCCAACATTTCTGTTGGTAAGTGAGACATTCCAGTAAGTGAATTTTGCTCCATTTTACGACCTTGCTTGACACAATTGTTGAGTGACTCACTGAAGTTGTGAAGTTGGTAATAAGGTTGTTAAGTGAATCTGGCTTCCTCATTGACTTTGCTTTGTCAGAAGGTCGCAAAAGAGGATCACATGACCAGGGGTGAAATGCTCCCGGTTCAGACCAGATCATCCAATCCGGTAGCGATGGAGGCGGGTGGTTCGGAGAACCAGTAGCAAAAATCTCTGTTCCCCCCCCCCCCACATGCCCAGCTGAGCCACGCAATCATCAGAGGCTTTTTTTTTTACTTTTAAAAGCATTTTTTCTACAACCTCCTCGGCTGAAAAAAATGCTTTTAAAAGTAAAAAAAAAGCCTCTGATGATCACGCGGCTCAGCTGGGATCATCAAAGGCTTTTAAAAGAAAAAAAACCTTTTTTTTCTTTTGAATGCCTCTGACGATCCAAACTGAGTTGCCTGATCGTCAGAGGCATTTAAAAGAAAAAAAGTCTCTGCCGATCAGGCAACTCAGCTGGGATCGTCAGAGCCTTTTGAAAGCATTTTTTTTACAACCTCTTCGCCAAAGAGGTTGTAGAAAAAATGCTTTCAAAAGTTTTTTTTTTAAATGTCCACGCCCACCCAATCACATTACTCACCACCACCAAGCCACGCCCACAGAACCGGTAGTAACAAATTTTAGATTTCATCGCTACACATGACCCTGGGATGTTGCAACCACCATGAGTCAGGTACCAAACACCTGAATTTTGATCATCTGACCATGGGATACTGTAACAGTCGTAAGTGTGAAAAATGGTCATAAGTCACTTTTTTCCATTTCAGTAACTTTGAATGGTCCCTTAATGAACTGTTGAAAGTCAAGGACTAGCCAGTACTATACGGTCTTTTCAGCCTTTGCAAGTTCTACAGGTCCATGGGGAGGTAAAAACCAAAAGGATCAGTTAAATCAGATTTTTTTCCCCCCACCTAGGAACCCCCTGTTTTTGTGTACTTCCCAGAATTCTCTGTGGGCTGTGCTACCTGGAATTTGAATTTCCACATTGGGAAGGTGCAGGGATATCCACATGGGATGGCCAAAGAAATCTAGATAAGAGCCCTAATGATGGCAATTGAGGCTCTGTTTTATAAGAACTACCGAGCTTCAATTCCATCATCACAGCTATCATCTTGACTTTTTTGACCATCCACGGGAAGGTGTTTGGTTTTGGAATGATGGCCCTGAGCGTCAGCTCTCGAAATGACTCTAGCTGAAGCCGTATTTTCTTGCTTCGTTTCTTAGTTGCCCTACTTATGGGGGGGAGAGGACTTATGAAATGTACCGTATTTTCCAGCGTATAAGACGACTAGGCGTATAAGACGACCCCCTACTTTTCCTATTAAAATATAGGGTTTGGGCTATACTCGCCGTATAAGACTACCCCTCAATGTTGTCGGCGCTCCCATAGCGTCATTGGTCAGCGCCAGCAACTCAGATTCGGGAAGCTGTGCCGATCTCGTCAAGGCTGCATGCCGCTGAATGCTGGACTCAGCTGGTTGCTGCGCGGAGCTCCCCCCACTGTCCCAGGCATCCAGGTGGATATTACTGACGCTCCGACTTCCCCAGAAAGCTGGGGCTCACCATCATGGGGGTGCCGCTGGGGAAGTCAGAGCGTCGGTAGGCTTATACCTGGCGTATAAGACAACCCCCGACTTTTGAGAGGATTTTCCTGTGTTAAAAAGTAGTCTTATACGCCAGAAAACACAGTAGAATGTTTTCCTCCAATGTGCCAGACATAACAACGATAAGGCTCCTGAGAACCAAGGCCAAATCAGCATGCCCTAGCAATGGCAGGAGGGAGTGCTGAGAAGTTCAGCATTGCTTGGTTGGCTAACATGATCTGTGACGCAAGAGGGGTTGGGCAATATTTCTTATTTAATTATACCAAAAATGTGGGAATTATTCAGTTTTGGTTTTAACCCTAACCGTGCCAATGCGATAGACCCAATAAACCCTGATTTTTGAGGAAGCCAAGGCCTGAGAGTTTTGAATTGGTTGGGAGCATTACTCGGAAACATGACATTAACAGGACAATGATGGAATACTTTTTCATTGGGAATTGTGGAACCTTTGGTGATCACCAGCCCCATCCTGACAGTCCTGTTTTTGAGAGCACAATGAAGAAATAGCAGCCTGTATCTGCCTCCTCTCCTTCTGGAAGAAATTAAACAGAAGTTGCGATACTATGTCTGGTGCAAAAAAACCCAAACTAAACCCTGCCATCTTTGGAAGATTTTTTAAAAACGGATGGCATAAGATTTTGTGGATTCCTTACTATCCATATATCTGTTGTCACACCAACCAATTTATAAATGACCACGGTATATATGTAATCGTCTCCATCTTTACAAGCAACCTCTCACGTTTCTCAGACTTCTGTTTTTATGATTCCACTATTCTGCATCAAGCTTGCTTCAGTTTCTGGACAATATTGTGTGTATTTAATCGAGTGGACGTAGTCTGTTTTTTGGTGTAAAAAGTAATGCGATCTTTGGAAGGTATGCAAATGGTCAATGCCCATGGGACAACTTCCTGGCTGGTTCTATAAACTCTGGAGCCAACTAAGGAGGAGGAGGAGGAGGAAAGAGGAGGATGAGATAATACAAAGCCCAAATGTTGAACTAATATTAAGTTCACTTCAGGGGTGAAATCCAGCAGGTTCTGACAGGTTCTGGAGAACCGGTAGCGGAAATTTTGAGTAGTTCGGAGAACCGGAAAATACCACCTCTGGCTGGTCCCAGAGTTGGGTGGGAATGAAGATTTTGCAATATCCTTCCCCCAGAAGTGGGAAGGGAATGGGGATTTTGCAGTATCCTTCCCCTGGAGTGGGGTGGGAATGGAGATTTTGCAGTAGCCTTCCCCTGCCATGCCTACCAAGCCACACCACGCCCACCACCAAGCCACGCCCACAGAACCGGTAATAAAAAAAATTGGATTTCACCACTGGTTCACTTCCTATACAAACTTCCTTCTTTGTGAAATGAGTACATCTTTTCTCCATCTCCATCCCTGTTTCCAGTGGACATTGGGAAGGATGGATCTGCCAGTGGATGGGACAAAGAAGGATGGAACTTTTAAAGGGAAGAAATTCCTTTCCCTCTCAGCTCAGCCTTATGCATTCTAGAAACAGGAAGTTCAGCAGCTGCATAATTATCCCTATGCAAATGAAGCCAGATCTTCATGCAGAAAGGGAATGCACAGCTGCCATTCACTGTCAGCCAATCCTGCATCGTTTAAGGACTGGTGGAAAATTTCATTCAAACACAGAGCCCCTTCAAACGATTCCCAAGACTTAATTCTGGAGTAAATGGAGATCGCTCTCATTCTCATTAAATCCTGACATTAAATCCTGTCCCAGGATTTTGATTCTGATCCAAAAGCCTTGTAAGCAGCCAGGACTGAATGCATGTAAATTTTTGCACAGTTTCTTTTGTTGCTAAATCAACAAGCTGACTGTTCAGTGGTGAAATGAAAGAAGAGCCCAGGGACTAAATGAGCATCTGTTTTCCCTACTCTTAAATAGTAAATGAAAGGAATTCCTTGTTTAAAAAAAAAGACACGCAACCTTGAACTTCAAACACTTTTTAGCATTTTCCTCAATTTTTTCTGTGTGTGTCTGTGTATAAAAAAACCCACAGCTGCTTTTTTTTTTATTACTGTGTTTCCCTGAAAATAAGACCCTGCGTTATATTTTTTTGAACCCTGAAATAATGGCCATGTGCTCAAAAAGCCCAATTGGGCTATTTTTATCAGCGGATGTCTTATTTTGGGGAAAATAGGATATTATTAATTAAACATTAAAAACATTGGACACAGTGTGACCATCCTGGTCTTGTCATATCCATACATATTTTTAACATAACAATAAATATAATTACTATTTAACATACATTACTATTTGGTTCTTATATACCTATCCCTTGTCCTCATTTACATATTTGTCTAAATATGATCAAGTATCGATTTTACAAACCGGGGTGAAATGCTCCCGGTTCGGACCAGATTGCCCAATCTGGTAGCGATGGTGGCGGGTGGTTCGGAGAACCAGTAACAAAAATCCCTGCACGCACCCCCCCCCCAAGCCCAGCTGAGCCGCACGATCATCAGAGGCTTTTTTTTTTTACTTTTAAAAGCATTTTTTCTACAACCTCTTCTGACGAAAAAATGCTTTTAAAAGTTAAAAAAAAAAGCCTCTGATGATCGCGCGGCTCAGCTGGGATCGTCAGAGGCTTTTCAAAGCATTTTTTTCTGCAACCTCTTGGCCGAAGAGGTGGTAAAAAAATGCTTTGAAAAGTCTCTGATGATCCCAGCTGAGTTGCCTGATCAAAAAATGCTTTGAAAAGTTAAAAAAAAAAAAGTTGGCCACGCCCACCCAATCACATTATATCCCCCCACCAAGCCACATCCACAGAACCGGTAGTAACAAATTTTATTTTTCACCCCTGTTACAAACCCTAAGTCTTTTTCGTTCCAACTCCTTTTCTGCTTCCCAACCATTGGTACACTTTGTTCCAAATTTTATAGTATTCTGTCTCGTCCTTGTTTTTGAGTTCTGGTGTCAGCCTGTCCATTTCTGCACATATCAAAATTTTCTTTATTATTTCTTCTTCCAGGGGGGGGGGGGGGGGGATTTTCTTCCTTTTTCCAATATTGCACATAAACCAACCTTGCTCTCACTATGACATGCAGCATTAAGTATATCAATTCTTTGTTATAGTTCTCTTTTTGTAATTCCTCATAGGAATAATTCTGGCTTCATATCTATGTTTTGGTCTAGTATCTCCTCCAACCATATCTTAACCTGACGCCAAAACTCCCTGGCTTTCTTACATAACCACCACATGTGATCGAAAGTTCCTGACACCAGCTTGCATTTCCAACGTTGTGGTGGTAAAAACCCACAGCTTCTGAAGTTTCTTCATGCCGTACAGATTTTCAGCAGCTGCTGAAAGTGGGCAATCGGTTTTTGAGGCAGAAACTCCATAAAAGCAGGAGGATTGATGTAAATAAAATCTTCTGCAATCAAGCTGTGCTCCTCCTGGCTTCATAAATACACCCCTGTTCACTTGGCAACAGTATGGAAGAGGTTTGCCTTGGCCTCTTTATGAGGGTTTCTTGCAATTTCATGATCTAGTCTGCAGCCTTGAGATTCTCTGGTAGTCTCCTGGACAACCTACTAATTCGCTCTGAGCTTGTAGAAATGTTTATGCTTAGCCAAAGTTGAAAAATATGAGCACAGGCCCTCCCTGACTTATGACTACAATTGAGCCCAACCAGGAGTGGGTTCTAAAATTTTTTACTACAGGTTCTGTGGACATGGCTTATTTTGTGGGCGTGGCTTGATGGTCATGTGACAATTCTTTAGGATTTAGCAGAGATACTGGTCTACCAGGCTTTTAACTGCTTGCAGAGCTGTACCGGATTACCCATTTGTGTTTGGAGGCACTTGTCTACCCATTTGTGTTTGGAGGCACTTGTCTACCCATTTGTGTTTGTAGGCACTGATCTACTCATTTATTTTTGGAGGCACCGGTCTACCCATTTGTTTTTGGAGGCACCGGTCTACCCATTTGTTTTTGGAGGTCGGTCTACCACCACACTGCCTTTTAACACTGATCAGCTGTAGGGCGGCCCTTTGAAGCCCGTGGCAAGAGTTTAAACAGTTTTTTTCCTTCTAGCCGATCAGCTGGGACTCGCGAGGCAGCAATAGATTGGGGGCGGGGCCAAATAAAAGGTAAGAATAACACGGGGGTGGGGGGTGGGAGGGCCCAGCTCCTGAACAAGAGAACTGGTTTGGTGATGTCATATCGTCACCGCTACCGGCTCGGCAGAACCGGGCCGAACCAGGAGGAACCCACCACTGAGCCCAACGTTTGTGTTGTTCAGTGAGACATTTGTTAAGCAAGTTTTGCCCCATTTTACAACCTTTCTTGCCACAGCTGTTAAGTGAATTACTGCTTGATAAGTTAGTCACCCGGTTGTTAAGTGAATCTGGCTTCCCCTATTGACTTTGCTTGTCAGAAGGTCGCAAAAGGGGATCCTGGGACACAGCAAGGGTCATAAATATGAACCAATGATAAAGAGGAGTCAATGTATTTCAAGACATGGGATAAATTTTATGATTGGTTAGAAAGGAAATATGAATAAGGATATAGAGATAAAATAGATGGAGAATAGATGGGAGAAAACAATTAGAAAAACAGATAGCCAGATGATGTCAAGTAAAAGGAGAAAGGGGAGGGGGGAGGGTAAAAGGGAAAAAAGTGAGGTATTATAAAAATGTACGCAAATGATGAAATAAAAATAAATAATAATTGAATAAGAAATTGAAATGAGATAAAGATAATTAGAAAATCGGGGCTGCTCGAATACCACTTTAGATTGAATTGAAAAGGGAAACAACAGGAAGGGGGGGAAGGAGTAGAGAGAGAGGAAGGGAAAAGAGAGGAGAGGAGAAGGGAAAGAAGAAAGGGAAAAGGAAAGGAAGAAAAGAAAAGGGAGGGGAAAGAAGAGGAGAAGAGAAGGTTAGAAGGGGGGAAGAAGAGAGGAGTGGGGGAAGGAAAGGGGAAGTAGGAAAGGGAAGGAGAGGAAGAATGAAGGAAGTAGGAGGAGAAAGAGGAAGGAAGAAAAGGGGAGGAGAAGAAGAAAGGTTGGAGTAAAGGTAAACGTAGTAAAAAATGCTTTAAAAAAGTTTTTAAAAAGGTTCCCAAGATCGCGCCACAGCTGATTCCCCCCCCCCGCTGTTCTCTTTACCTTCCCAAGCCTCCTTTTGGTGTACAATGTGCATGAGTGTGCAGTGCGCATTTGGTGGTGCGAATTGCGCATGCACGCGCATAGCGTGTGCTTGTGGCGCAGCGCGCATGCACGCTTGTGGCGCAGCGCGCATGCACGGCCAGAGAACTGGTAACAAACCGGTTCAGATTTCACCACTGCTTAAAACCCTGGAGAAAAATAGAAAATCCCACCATGGCATCATTGCCTCAGTGAACCGTCTTCCTGAGCACTAAATATGGTGAAGTCCAACTCCAGGCCACTTGGATTTTATTCCCCAGCCTTGCCTGCAAAATTAACAAATGCAAAGTACCCCAGGACTCATCCCTCTCTGTCCCTCAGCATTCATATCTTGGACTGTGGTCCAGATTCAGGAGATTTAAGAGGCCTCCTTTGTCAGTGCGTAGGAAATTATGAGCTGGGATAGCCATAACAACAAGTCAGCCAATAGGAACTGTTTGGTGACTAAGAAACAGGATCTGTTGTGAGCCAGGGGAGACGGCTTGGAGCCTGGGCTTCACTGATCTGTATATATAGATAAGAGTTGGTTTGTCCTTGCATTATTGCTTCTGTGATTCTGTGCTCCTATAGCTTCTGTGATTTCTGGTTCTAGCTTCTGCTTCTTGTCCTTGCTACCACGTTGCATTGTATACATGCATCATGCTTTATATTATTGTATATAAACAAGTTCCTTCTATAAACGAATCCTGCTGAATTATTTACCTGTGTGCTGGATGGATTGCTGCAAACTCTTAACATCCTTGGAAAGTGAAAGAGGCAGTCCTCAACTTACGGCCATTCACAATTTAGTGGCTATTCAAAGTGACAATAGTGTTGAAAAAGGGGCACACGGACAGTTTTCACAATTGTGAGTGTTGCAGCATCCCCATCGTCACATGATCAAAATTTGGGCACTTGGCAACTGGCCTGCGTATATGGCACTTGCACTGGGTGGGTCACGCAGTGGGTCAGGTGATCACTATTTGTAACTTTCCCAGTCGGCTTCCGACAAGCAAAGTCAGTGGGGAAATCCAGATTTGCTTAATGGCTACGTGATTCACTTAACAACTGCAGTGATTCGCTTAACAACTGTGGCAATGGGGCAGCTGCAATTTAGCAATTGAGGATTGAACGTAGAATGTAGAAGCCCAGATTGGGTTTACGGATTGTGCTAAATCAGAGTATGGTTGGTTTATTTTGGCTTAGCATGCTTGAATGAATCCATGGTGTGGTTTGCTAGATATTATATGAACCTCTAATTATGTTTTTATTGTTAATTTTTTGATACTTTTTGTTATGGTTTCGGTTATTTGGTGGTATTGCTTTTTGTGGGTTTTTTTTCAAATTTATAAACCACTCAGAGTGATTTAGTAATAGCAATAGCACTTATATACCGCTTTACAGTGCTTCACAGCCCTCTCTAAACGGTTTATAGAGTCAGCATATTGCCCCCCAACAATCTGAGTCCTCATTTTTCCGACCTCGGAAGTATGGAAGGATGAGTCAACCTTGAGCCAGTCAGGATCGAACTCCTGGCTGTGGGCAGAGTTAGCCTGCAATCCTGCATTCCAACCACTGCATCAACCATGGCTCTTTCAATTTATGTGAGATGAGCGCTATATAAATTTGCTAAATAAATCAATAAATAAAGCCCACTCACTTGTAGTTTATACAACAAACCAGTGATGAAATGCAATCTGGATTCCTGGGAAAGAGGAGTTGCATTCCAGAGGACCAAGAGAGAGTAAAGTTTAGGTAGTTTGATTGGGAGGAAGAGAAGACGGCTCCTTCCTAGCAATTCTCAGAGTATATCCTTAATGATACAAGTAGTTGCTTTAGTTTGCCAAGAATTCTTTTTATAGGTGAGAACAATAAAGAAAACTGCTTAGAAGTAACTCTTAAATGTTTTTCTTGGTTGAGGGGGCTGACAAAACCATGGTTATACATTTGATCCTAATTTCTTTTCTATCCAGATGAATGTTGTGACCTAGGCTTCCTGAGTCATTAAAACACACGAGTAGTCCCAAAAACCTCTTTTGTTGCAACGGCTGTGAATTCTGTTCATTCACATCTGAGTCCCAAATAGTTCTAAAGAGTCCTTCGGGATAAGGCTGATAATCACCCACCTTTATCTCCCTTGACACACTGCCAAAGATCTAATTGGCAAAGCCACACAGAGTCCAGAATCAAACAGAGCTTCAGGCTTTAAGATGAACAGAATGAACAAACGGTGCTTCCTGCAAAGGCCCACGTGCCTTTGTTCCTCTTTTAAGTCTTATGGGAGGGGCCAATCATTTCCCAGCCCTACTCTTGAGTCGTCCCTTTTGTTTTAACTGTTTTTGCCTTCTGGCAGCTCTGCACATTTGTGCACTGGGAACAGGCTCCCTCTGTTCCTCTGCCTCGCTGAGGTCTGACTCTGGAGGCTCTAGAGGCAGCACATACCTCCCAGATGGCCCTTTCTCTGCCTCTGACGCAGAGCCCTCTTCCAAGCCTTCCCCAGACTCCAGGACTGGCCCATGTTCCTCCCCAGCCTCCTCGCTGTCTGACTCTGCTGTCAGCTCCGCAGGCTGCTGGCGGACCACAACAATGAAATGCAAAAGCAAGTGTGTTCCCCTATCATTTAATTCCTGTGATATAACATTGCAATTTACAGTATCTTCTGAAATGAAGACAGAATGCATTTGGGAATTAGGCAGCTTGATCATCTTGGAAAACAAAATCCACTTTACAAAAATCCCCGAATATAACATCTGATGGGACGAGCAATTGGGACAAGTATGCTTTTATCCTTATGGGTCTCTTAATCCCAGGGTTAAGAGCGCCTCTGTTACTCATCTGTCAATGTTTCAACTGACAAACCCAACCAAAGCAAGCACCTTCGACATCCTCAGAAGTCTGAATGCAAAACTGTATTGAGTACATCATTTCAGCACTGATGAAGGCAAAACTAGCTCTAACTAATTCCCATGCAAACCCACATAGTTACAATATGGATTTCCCCCTCCCTCCATTAGTGCAGGTCACATGGTCCAATTTAGTATCATTATTTTGTTATGAGAAAGAGTCTCTGGCCTTGGCAAACACCTGCCGATGTGTCCTTGGGTCTCACGGGCTCTTCTTCTTGAAGGCTGGAGCCTACATCCCATCTCACCCTTCCCTCCCCTCTAGTTCTTTGGCAAGTTGAAAAGCGATAATGGTTGCAACAGCATAAGCGTGTTTCAATCTTAACACCACCTTCATGAGGTGGAAGAACTTGAACCTGAGACATGGTGAGGCAGAAGAGTGAGGTCATTGGTGTACCGTCTGTGCTTGACCATCAGTCTTCCACAGGAAGCGAGCAGAGATTCCAATGAATATAAATGTTCAAGACTTTTTTCCCTTGGCAGTTGCCATGGACACCTGTGGCTGGTTCATATTTATTGTGAGAGGCGCTTCTCAGGCTGGTGGAAATGTCAGCTATCAAGACAATGAGTAGGCTGCTTCCCCCCCACCCCACCCCACCCCCTTTTATTTATTTTTTCTAAAGAGGTAACCTTCCAGCCCTCTGCATAAGGAGAAAATGGACAAGAAGCTGCCACCTTAAATTGCCTATATATCCTATTTGAAATCAAGCTACTTTCTAGAATACTTGCCCAATAAATATTATCAATCAGCATCCTGGCAGTCTTCTTTCTGAGATTAACTGCTTCCAATTCAGGCTGCGAGGAAGGGGGTCTCCTGGCATGGATCACGACAGTAAACTCCAATACGATTCGCTTGCGTTGATTTGTTTGTGTCTCAGTATATTAGTGGAGCCAAACTAGAAAGCTCAAAGTGCCCAAGGAGCTGCTGATCCAGTTCTACAGAGGAATTATTGAGTCTGTCATCTGCATCTCTATAATTGTCTGGTTTGGTTCTGCAACCCAACAAGGCAGACACAGACTTCAGAGGATCATTAGAACTGCAGAAAAAACGATGGCTACCAACTTGCCTTCCATTGAAGACCGTATACTGCACGAGTCAAAAAGAGGGCTGTGAAAATATTTACAGACCCCTCGCATCCTGGACATAAATTGTTTCAACTCCTATCCTCAAAATGACACTATAGAGCACTGCACACCCTCCTATTAATACTACTAATTAATACTACTATTAATCTTCTCATCATTCCCACCACCCATCTCCTTCCACTTATGACTGTAACTTTGTGGCTTGTATCCATAGGATTTATATTGATATTGTTCCTGGTTGCTTATTTGTATCTTATGACTATCATTAAATGTTGTACCTTAGGATTCTTGACAAATGTATCTTTTCTTTTATGTATACTGAGAGTGTATGCACCAAGACAAATTCCTTGTGGCCAATAAAAAATTCTTTTTCTTTCTTTCTTTCTTTCTTTCTTTCTTTCTTTCTTTCTTTCTTTCTTTCT
>WNWU01000029.1:6154163-6187196 GCA_012654045.1 Ptyas mucosa
TCTATCTATCTATCTATCTATCTATCTATCTATCTATCTATCTATCTAAACTATTGTGGATTACAACCATAGAGTAGAGCTTTTAAGCAAAGAGGGTAAGCACCACCGACGAGAAAGTCCATGCAAGAGGAATTGTAAAATTAGTCCTGTGGTTGTAATTGATTTAGCAGTAGATAATATGTTCCTACTTAGTCACCCCACTCACGAGCTTAGCTGCTTCATGCTGCACCATCTGTTTTTTTTTCCAAGTCGAGGACAACGGTAGGGGGGTTGCCGCCTCGTCTAGAGGAGAATATCACTGATGCATCAACTGAAGCTAGTAAGTTGGGGTCTCCTGACAGAGAAGACTCTGGTGGCATCACCAAACAGTTCCATAGGCTGTGTTCCCATGACATCCTATACACCCTTCACCTATCCACATTGTAATTTAGCATATGGACCCAGACAGCATAGATATTGGGTAGGAGCCTGATGACATGACATGCATTGTGACCTAATTATGCTCATGACATGAATATTGTCATGATGTGTCTGATGCCACCTTTCCCTTTGCTTTCTTCATGGTTTCATGTGCTATCCAAGTGTTAAGTATTTCGGTTAATTCCATCAGATTAAGCACAACATTATCTAAAATAATCTTTTTATATCATTTGTCTTTGTTCGTTGGGATGAAGGAATGACCAGCTTTCCAAAATTTGATTCCTAATTATATTTTGGCTCAGACATTGGCTTAATTCTCTGGTTGAGTTCCCTGAAGAGACAGCCAGAAATCCTTCCCTTCCCTGCTCCTCTTCCATTAGTCATCTCAAGTCCATCCTTCATGCTTCACCTGTCAAGGGCTTTGTTGCCTTCTCAATACTCACAGAGGTACTTGATTGTGGAAAGCTACCTAGGACCCCTTCGGTGCAAGACGGAAGCTGAAGGGGTGGGGGTGGGGGGCTAGGCAGACCTAGGCCGCAGAACTGATCTCATCTTCTGCAAAGTGATGATAGACCTAATGCAAAACAATGGACCCATTTTAAAAGGAAACAAATAAAAGGTGCATCTCACTCAGAGAGGCAGTGTATCTTTTGTTTTTTCTTTTCTTTTCTTCTAGAATAGAATAGAATAGAATAGAGTAGAGTAGAGTAGAGTAGAATAAAATAGAATAGAATAGAATAGAATAAAAAAGAATTTTTTATTGGCCAAGTGTGATTGGACACACAAGGAATTTGTCTTGGTGCATATGCTCTCGGTGTACATAAAAGAAAAGATACGTTCATCAAGAATCATAAGGTACAACACTTAATGATAGTCATAGGTTACAAATAAGCAATCAGGAAACATTATCAATATAAATCGTAAGGATACAAGCAACAAAGTTACAGTCATGCAGTCGTAAGTGGAAGGAGATGAGTGGTGGGAACGATGAGAAGATTAACAGTAGTGCAGACTTAGTAACTAGTTTGACAGTGTTGAGGGAATTATTTGTTCAGCAGAGTGATGGCGTTTGGAAAAAACCTGTTATTGTATCTAGTTGTTCCGGTGTGCAGTGCTCTATAGCGTCGTTTTGAGGGTAGGAGTCGAAACAGTTTATGTGCAGGATGTGAGGGGTCTGTAAATATTTTCACAGAAGACCACTGGTTTCTGTTTGTCTAGACAAAGGTTAAAAAAGCCTTTTGCAGGACAGCTGGACCTGTGGGAACCAGCTAAGCTGATTGGTAAAAGAATGTTTGATGCAGATACAAGAAACTGTTCCAAATTGGTGCCCCGTAAAGCCTACTGTATTTCATCATTACTTCCTGCAGTTGTACTTTGAGACACCTAGTGGTTGAAAAGCTTACGGCTGTTGGAAAACACAAATTCCCCTTTGAAAGGACCGTCCATTTTGTGGAAGCACAGCCTTCAGGCTTATCTTCCAATCATCTGAGTGCATATAGCACTCTTACAAGAAATTAGGCATTTCTTTCCAGCTTAGCCAGGCCAAAGACCCACAGACATTTATGGTCATCTACCTTTCAGTGGTCATCCTTGTTCAGCCTGGAGTTCTCTTCAAAATCATGAAGAGATGGCATGGTCCCACCGAAGTTATTATCGGGTTTTTTTTCCTTATAGCTTTCCAATTTTACAAAATTGTAAAATAAAATTTTTGCGTGTGAAATAACTAAATATATAAACCAGACTCCTTTCGGCATTATTTCAATCCTGGGATCTGTGAATTCAATTCATTTGCTGTTGCACCTTCTCCCAAGAAACTTCAGAAACTATCTATTTTTATTTAGTGTCTTCCTGCCTTCCTTCTTAAGTTCATTGAGTTGACCACTTTGGATGGTTTTGGAGAGTATACAGTCTCTTACGAAAGCAAACATACAAATAAATAAATAAATATAGAACTGCTTTTAAAAGTTCCTTCTTTATCATGGGAAATCACCATAATTAACTAATTGTAGTGTAAACAACATTTCACTAATTGTAGTATAAACACAAATTTGCAAATAATTTAAGTCTCAGATCTGTGATGCAAAAATCTGGATAAACTCTAGAAGGCAGCAAAGAATTACACACTTTTTGCTTCCATATAATGCAATCTTGAGTTTTGCAGCATTGAGTATCACATGCCTAGATAATTGAATGGAGGCTATTGAACTTAGAATGTGTTTTCATTCTGTGCCAAGATTTGTTTCAGCCAAATATTCCACAAAAGCTAAGAAAAATAAACCCTAAAGAAATAGACTACGTTCAAAATGTGACCTAGCCATGCTTTCCTTCTCACTGCAGATCTGGACCATTGCATGTTAGCTGGTTGGAATATTGGTTGGGAGTTATGACAAGTCCTGTCCGATCCACAAGACTGGATTTGACTTCTATGGATACATGATGCTGGACTTGTTTTGCATGGATTTATTTTTTTTATTGCTTAGTTCTCCCCTATGGGTGTTTAATTACTCAATCAAGAATGCTCTGATTTTTGTAATGATGAAGAGTATAGAATCTTCTGTTGTACTGCGAGAATCATTGGTGTGTGTATTTCTGCATTATCAGCAATGTCTGGCAGTGGTTTTACTGCATTGCAGACCAGAGTCTATCTGTATACCATTCTCATGAGGGGATATCAATCTAAGCCTTTTGTGTACAAAGCTTGTATTTTACCACAGTCCTCCAGTCCAGATTTTGATGGACTATTTGCTCTGAAGCTAAAAAGTGCTTCCTGGAATCGTAAGATCCTTCCTCATGTCTGTGTCAGCGTGCATTCCTCCTGACCTTGAAATGCCAGAAAAGTAGGTCAACAGACATTGCACAGTCTCAGGAACAAGCTTGTGATTGGTGCTGACCTTACAGTTTGAATGCAGGACAATTCGAGGGCAGGGTTTTGTAGATTCTTCTGGCTTGCGTTTCCTTTTTCAACCAGTTTTGTGGGCCATGAGGAAAAGAAACTACCAACTACTTTCTTAGCATGTGGTTAGTTGGACTTGGGTATCATTCAAACTGTTTGAGTGACCGGCACAATGTTTCTCTTTAATAGTGACCTACCCCTTAAGCTATTTCTGAATGTTGACATGATATCCTCCCAAAAAAATGCTAGATCCACACCAGAGGTGGGTTTCAGCAGGTTCTGACCTGTTCTGGAGAACTGGTAGTGGAAATTTGGAATAGTTTGGAGAACTGGTAGTAAAAATTCTGACTGGCCCCGCCCCCATCTGTTCTCTGCCTCCCAAGTCCCAGCTGATCGGGAGGAAATGGGGATTTTGCAGTAACCTTCCCTTGGATTGGGGAGGGAATGGAGATTTTACAATATCCTCTCCCTGGAGTGGGGTGGGAATGGAGATTTTACAGTATCCTTCCCCTGCCATGCCCACCAAGCCATGCCACGCCCACCAAGCTACACCCACAGAACTGGTAGTAAAAAAAATTGAAACCCACCACTGATCCACACTCAGAAATCAAATCATAGTACAATGGATTGTTTGCAAAGAGAATCAGGCAGTGTCCCTCCTGATTTTCTTTACACCCCTCTGCTATGTAAACGCCTTAACTTTGGCAAAAAGAGGGGAACAGGCAGAACTTGAGTCAATTTTGACCCAGTTCCCATATGATTCAATAAAGGAAGAACAGCGTTGGCAGTAACTGGCATTGTCAACAGCTCCTAGGAGGAGCTCATGGAGTACACAACAGTAAATAGTATTGAATGTACTATTTCCTCAAATAGTATTAAGGAAATAGCAACCTTTTCCTCTTGTTGACAGAAGCAATGGGAAGTGGTCATTGGCAACAGAACTGCGGAGTCCTTCCTGCTCTCTGAGCTTGGTTGTTTTCTTATAGACGTTTGATTACCCAACTAGATAACATCATCACTGCTAAAGGGGTGGCTTGCCTTGATCAGGGTATTGTTTACTTGATTGTTGATGTAGTGTTAACCTTGGTGTTAATTTCTACTCACGTGTGGGTTGATTGCTGGCAGGAGGAGAGATTATGGACTTTTTGTTTCCTTTTAGCTTTTGGATTATCTCTTTTGAATGGTATGTAGATGTTGTTTATCTCTATGTGCCTGCTGATGGCTGATTTGTCTGAATTCCAACCAGAACCCACAACACATAGCTGGCAGAATCCAGTTCTTTTTAATGACCGAGACCAGAATTAGACTAGAAACTCAGCTTCAAATTTCTCTTGACCAGGATGGTTGGGGCAGTTATTAGCTTTCAAAGCAACCTGATTCACAGGGCTGCTTCTGTGGGGACCATATGAAGGGAGATCCCCTCAGTCCCATTTTAAAGAAATGTACTGCTGGTAGTGGGCTAAATGCTGTAAATGAAAATAAATAACAAATCCAGCCAACTTAAACTAGGAATACAAGTTTATATATAATTAAAGAAATTATGCATTTGAAGACTAATTCCAAGTAGGTGGTGAGAATTGCTGCAGTGTGCTTCACTTTGTGTCCAAAAGTATAATATGCACAGATCTTTGAAAGAAATATTTTAAACTGGTGCATTAAATTGAAACGAACAGAAAACTGATGGGGAAAAACGCAGAATATGAAGAAAAGAAAAAGTGGAGGGAAAACCTACGGAGGACCCTAAAAATACAAACATTATGAATATTCATTCTCAAATCCCTTATGAGGGATTTGAAAGGAATGCCCTGATAATGTGGGTGTATTTAGGATTCTTACCTTCAAGTAAAATTATGGCCAAATTCAGAGCACAAGAAGAAAATGGTATTTTCTAAAACTAAGGGCACAAATTGCGTAAAATCTGAGATGCCTTCACTCCCCACACCCCCCCCCCCCCCGTTTTACTGTGTTTGGAGAACACTGCTATTGTGTTTTGTAAAACAGGGGTCTCATACTCAAATGGGGGTCCGAGTGTTCTGATACATATAAAAACAGGAAGAGCTTCAGTTGCCTCTCTATGACTGTCACCTTGATTTTTTTTTTATGGTATCCAGCTGGGGAATTCTGGGAATTAGATTTCACAACATGTCTTAAAATATGTCAAGTTTGAGAAATAGTGCCATAGACTAAGGCAGAGAAACAATACAGAAGCCTTTTTGTAAACTGTATTAATGTCTCTAGTCGGTGGAAAATAAAGAATATGGCAGAATGCTATTAAAACACATTAAATAATCAGATCTATTTTCAGCATTTTATATTTGGCCTTTTTCATTGTGCTCAGAACATCAATATTTATTTGGTGGCTGTTGAATACAGTAATAAGCATAACCTCCTCAAAATTCATCATTTGAAAATTGGCAAGATCCATCCTTTTGGAAGAGACAAGAGTGGCTACACATATTTGCAATCCTGCCAAGAAATAAACATAAAATTGGCAGTTCTCCGTAAAGGGGAAAAAAAATGTTTTGTCTTCAATTTGGCATGGGACAACTAAAAAAAAAAGGCTGCGTTGATTGCAAATCTGGGGCAATTTCAAATTATAGTTTATAAGAGCAGCAGCTAAAATTGATGGAATAGTTTTTCACACAGAAACGAGGAGTTTGTCGGGTTTAATCACAGGAGCCCAAGATTCATCCATCATGAAGTTTTATTGCCCTAAACCTCCAGTCTCAACGCCCGACATCAAAAAGGTAAAATATTGCATTGCGACGCCACAATGCAAGCTCCACCCTTCCCTACGTCTCTCCCGTCGTCACAACACTGCACACAAGTATACATATAAAAGGCGGCACTTGTGTAGGAATGCTCAAACCGCTTGTAGTTTGCAAGGAAATAGCAGCACCGGTGAGCCCTGGAGTTACTCTTCATTTCCCAATTCCTGCATTTAGTTTCTTTTGCTCAATACTTTTATCCTTTCCCTGTTGTTTAAATAATGTGGTCGAGCAGGAACGCGTTGGAGAACTGGAAAGATAAATCTAAATGTATTTATGAATGACGGTCATAGTAAGGGAATGCATCCCTATAGTAAAGTATAGTGGAGGGTCGAGAGAGAAAAGATGCTCAAGGGAAGCAAAACGGCCATTCATCCAGCCCAGCCCACGTGGCTTCTGTCCGCGGCAAGACAATGCGCACCGTTTAGAGCCCCTCCCAGTCAACCACCCAGCCCCGCCTTTTGAGAACCAAACGATCCAATCGGCGGAAGCGTAAGTGAAAGGCCTCCGAGTCGCTCTTTTCTGTATTACGGCTCGCGAATGGACGAATGACGGAACCCCGGGGGGGGGTTGAAGGCGGCCGCCTTTTCTCCCCCTCCTATCCTGCTTTGTTGGCGATCGGTTCGGAAAGCTGTCAATCTGGTTGGGAAAGTTTTCTATTGGCTCACTCAAGGGGAAAGCAAGGCGGAAAGGCGGGGACTGCGCCTGTTCGCCGAGGCTATAAAAGGGCGAGACAAAGGCGGCCGCGAGGCTGTTTTTTTTAATCTCTGCGTCTGGCGCCATTTTGTCTTTGGTCGGACTCTGAGGAGGAACAGCGTCGTGTCGCCGTCAGGCCCCATCTCAACCGCCACCATATTCGCCATGTCGAGAGACCGTTTTCGTAGCCGTGGAGGCGGCTTCCACCGGCGCGGCGGCGGCGGAGGCCGTGGCGGCCTCCCGGGCAACCACGACTTCCGTTCGCCGCCGCCGAGCATGGGGGTCGGCATAGGGCAATCGCGCGGCGGCCACCATCATATAGGCAGCGGCGGCCCCGGCGGCGCCCCGAAGCCGGAGCCTCCTAAACCGCCGAGCTCGACCTCCACTCCGCCTTCCTCCGCGGCCTCCGTTTCCTCCAGCCCGGCAGCCTCGTCGCCAGCCTTGGGGCCGAACCAGAATCAGATCGGCGCGGCGCCCGCCACCTCGTCCTCCGCCTCTTCCATCTCCACATCGAGTTCGGCCTCGGCACCCGCCGCTCCGTCGGGGCTCCAGAGCGGCAGCCGAGGCGGGGAGACGCAGCCGCCGTCGCAGCAGCAGAGTAACGCGCCGCCGAATCAAAGCTCCGGCCAGGGCGGTTCCAAGAAGGGACCCGGCCCATCTCCCGGAGGTGGTGGTGGTGGTGGTGGAGGAGGAGGACCCATAAGTGGCCTGAAAGGAGGGCCCCAGCCAGGCGGTGGCCCCAAGAGCAGCGGCGGCGGCGGCCCTGGACAGCAACACCGCGGCGGCGAAAGGCGCGGAGGGCAGAGCCAGCACCAGCATTCGTCTCAGCACCAGCACCACCCTCCGTCGCAGCAGCAGGGCGGGGGGGACGAGAAGGTCTCCGACACTGAGGTAAGCAGGAACCGCGGCGGCCCCTCCCGCTCTGCTTTAAACACAAGATGGCGTCGGTGTGTGTCCTCTCTCTCTCTCTCTCTCTCTCAACCGCGCGCCTCCCCAGACGGCGCCCTCGGCCGCCATCTTGGGCGCGGGAGTGCGCGTGCGCGAGGAGGGCCGGAGCCTTCGGAGGGCTCTGCAGTGGGGCGTGGCGGCGGCCGATGAGTTCTCGGGTTTTAAGGGGGGGGGAGGGGAGAAATGGTTTCCTTTCGTAAGAGCTGCCGCCTTGATCTTCCCGGAATAGAAAGAGTCGGCGTCGGCTTGCCGTGTGTGCAAAGTCCTGATTCTTTCTACCTTAAAGTGATTAGACAACAAGGGCAGTTTTTTCCCCCGAACGCCATCACTGCTAAACAAATAATTTCCTCAACACTGTCAAACTATTCACGAAGTCTGCATTACTATTAGTCTTGTCATCGTTCCTATCACCCATCTCCTTCCACTTATGACTGTATGGCTGTAACTTTGTTGCTTGTATCCTTACGATTTATATTGATTGTTTCCTAATATGCTTTGATTGCTTATTTGTACCCTATGACTATCATTAAGTGTTGTACCTTATGATTCTTGACGAACGTATCTTTTCTTTTATGCCCTCCGAGACCATATGCACCAAGACAAATTCCTTGTGTATCCAATCACACTTGGCCAATAAAAAATTCAAGTCTATTCTATTGGCAGTATCCTTGATCACAGAGATCACACTATTCTGAGAAAAAGGCCGTTAGTAGGATGACTGCGTGTTCATAGTACGTGCCCGCCTTCTGGTCCTTCACTGCAGGAACTGGTCCTTCTCTCGATCTTGGGGGCCAGTCACAGACCTAGGGAGGTGGCAGTGGCAAATCAAATCACTTGCAAAATAATATGCTGGGGAGCAATAGTGGAAGTGATTTGTCATTGTTTCCTTCCTAGGGCAGATAGTGGATGCCTAGCCCAAGGCAGAACTAGGATGGTTTCCAAGATTCTAGCCTGGTGTCTGTACAGCGCGCTAGTTCTCTCCTGCATGTGTGCGTATCCAGACATATACTTGCGCAATATAGAGAGCCAGTTTCATGTGGTTATGGTGCTGACTTAGAAACCAGAAGTCGGAGCTCTAGGCCTCCCTTAAGTACCAGAACTGGCTGGGTGACTGCATTTCTCACTTTCTCAGCCCAACTCTCCTCACAGGATGATTGTGTGGGGAAAAGAGGAAGGTGTATTGGGTATATTTATATAAAAAAAATCTGTACAGTGTGCCACAGTAGAGATGAGCAAGAAACTTCCAAATTTGCTCATGTCTCCTTGAACCCCCATTTTGAATTCTCTGTTAGCCACAAAGGCTGAAAAGCGGTGACCTAGTTACTCTCAATCTAAGGCAAGCAACATATTGTAGTGCAGGATTAAAAATACAGTATTAATAAAGTAATCCTTGTTCTTTTAGTTTTATTGTAGTTTGATATGTGCATTCTGAAAAAGTTTAGGTTCGCCAAAGATTGGTCATTTATCTGGTAACCTGATTTAGTAACTAAATCATAAATAGGTTTATATAAAGCAATGTGTATAAAGCATGGTTTGTAGATGACACTATTCTTAAATCAAGGAACCATATGTTTTGCATTAGTGGTTTATGTGAACTAAATTAAGCCTGATGGTTTTTCCTTCAGGGCCATTGTTAGCTACTTTGTTTTTATGGTAGGATAATAGGAGTATTAGCAGTGGCACTTGTGATGCTTTGAAACATTTTTTTTTTCATTTTCTAGTTTGAATTCCGTTTCCTACACAAAACGAATAACATGATAGATTGCCTGTTTCATGTGGCATTTTTCTGTATGATGATTTTTATATATAGTTGCATATTTTTGAATACTGAAACTGCTACATAATATCATAGATGAATGTGATAGTGATGAGTTGTATTACAATTGTGATACTTTTAATAGAGATATTGAAGTAAAGGCCTAATAAATGAAACTTAGTGCTGTGCTAAGTGGCTTGGGAGAAAATGATGCAAGGACTGTTTAGATAACTGGTATCTAATCTTTTGTTTTGCCTGAGCTGCATTGAATGAAGAGGAATTGTCTTAGGCTATGTATTAAATATATAATATACTGTAGTTAGTGTAAAATCAAAGAATTATAATCCAGTCACATTACTAGCTGTCCTGGGCTATAATTATGATCAGTAGTTTTTTAATAGGTGGTGCAGATTTAAAGTTTCATGAATGTTTGAATTTGTGATTTGTTAACTAGTGTAGATGCTATTAGGCAAAATTTAATGGGGAACCTGGGAAGACATACTGTGAAGGACTTATAAAATGCAGTGATAGTGCCTTAGCTTTTAGAATAAGCGTGAAGGGTGCAGGCATTGCATTTCTTTTCATGGCTGGGTAAAGGTAACTTTATTCAGTTTTAACATGTTCTGTACAGTTTTTGTGAAAGAGAAGCTTACATTTAAATGCAATAGAAAAAAGTTACTCTTTTATGTAAAAATATTGTCTGGTGCACCATGTACATGGGCAGCCAATGCTTAAGAGCATTCTCCCTTTCTTTAAAATACTGCAGGGGCAGTGCAGTGATGGTTGTTGATTGGGTATGTGTTAGATCCATCAAGTCTGTCTAAATGGAAATTGTCAGATTACTCAGTACTCTCTTGAGATATTGAAATGTAAATGAAAGTAAATATGAAAAAAGAATAATAGCATAGAAATGGGGTATTTCCAGGTGATCTACTGTGTTGACTTGGATATGGAGTAAGCTATGAGTGCAGAGTCTATGCTTGCATGATACTATGTGTGTAAGAGGGAAATAGATAAAATGACGTGAGTGCCTTTTAAATACAAGCATTAACTATCTTTAATTTTGTTAGGGTTTTAAAGCAAATCTGTCACTTTTGAGACGCCCTGGAGAGAAAACATATACTCAGCGCTGCCGGCTGTTTGTTGGGAATTTGCCTGCTGATATCACCGAAGATGAGTTTAAGAGATTATTCTCCAAATATGGTGAACCAGGAGAAGTCTTTATTAACAAGGGAAAAGGTTTTGGCTTTATTAAACTGGTAAGCATTGATGTTCAAGGGTTTTTTTAAAAGACTTTTAATACTAAAATTATTCTTACATTGTTGAACATTCTTCTGAATTAAGATTTATTAACCTATCCACAGGAATCTAGAGCTTTGGCTGAAATTGCAAAGGCAGAACTTGATGATATTCCTATGAGAGGAAGGCAGCTTCGTGTGCGTTTTGCCACCCATGCTGCTGCTCTTTCTGTGCGTAATCTCTCCCCATATGTGTCAAATGAATTGTTGGAAGAAGCTTTCTCTCAGTTTGGTCCAATTGAAAGAGCTATTGTGATAGTAGATGATCGTGGCAGATCCACAGGAAAGGGCATTGTGGAATTTGCGTCTAAGCCTGCAGCACGAAAAGCATTTGAACGTTGTACTGAAGGTGTCTTTCTTCTGACAACGTAAGTAGGCCTCTTTTTTTTCTGTAGCTTAGAAACTGAAGACTGGACTGAATTTAAATAAAAGCTTTAAGCTTAAAGGCCAGTATTTAAACCAAACTCAATACTTTGTCTCTGATTTTCAGCACTCCTAGGCCAGTTATTGTGGAGCCTCTTGAACAGCTGGATGATGAAGATGGTCTTCCAGAAAAGCTGGCTCAGAAAAATCCAATGTATCAAAAGTAAGGAGATGTAACCGTGTAGAATTGACACAACTAAACTGTATTTAATAATTTAGAATATGTGTTCCCTGTTAATCTTATTATAGTTTATCTAGAGGAGTATGCCTTTCTACATTATTATTTGACTCATTCCTGTTTTCAATAATGTAAATTAGAAATTTTCTGGAAAAGTTTATATTACTTTGAATTGATAGTTTATGTATTTTTCACTTTCAGTTTTATTAAGTAATTAATTATTTTCAGTTTTTTCTTACAGCCAAAGTGGGTTACCTAACATACTTAAATAAAATTGAATTGTTTCATTTGGTGAATTTTTGTAGCTTAAATATATCTAAAACATTCAGAGTTTTATTTGAAATAATTTAAATTTAGTGCTCTTATACCTTCTAGGTTTTTAAGCAAATAACTCTTTAGGAGTTGTGTATTAACATACTACTTAAGGCATCTTTACTTAAATAATTGCAATTTGATTTTGAGTTTATCCAGAACAATATCACACTTTGTAAATTAAACGGAACTGGAATAAACATTTAGACTGATGAGAAGCAATAGTACTATCAGAATTCATGGCCAAATCTTATATTTTGTAGGCTTTTTAAAAAAAATGACAAATTGAAAATGCATAGTAGTCCACTTGAAGTGAAAAACTGAAAAGTAGGGCATTGTTAGCAGGAGATGGAGCACAAACCTGTCCGTTCCAGCCAGGCTCATATGGTGCTCATTCTATTAACTATTTTGATGGAATGATGCCTTTCAAAAGTACACTGAAAAAGTCAAAGCGTCTTCCTCTGTAACTGCCTTAAAACTACAGTTTCTTTTGTACTTGACTTTCTGAGTGACAGCACAATATCAATCTGTAGACGAAGAAAAGTGTTACAGTATGGTTTTTTTTCAGCATCATTGCTAGTTATTTTGAAAACCATAAATTTGCATTTCATTTTCAATTGGATTTCTAGGGAGAGGGAAACACCACCACGATTTGCGCAACCGGGAAGTTTTGAGTATGAATATTCTCAACGGTGGAAATCCTTGGATGAAATGGAAAAACAGCAGAGAGATCAAGTAGAGAAAAATATGAAAGATGCCAAGGACAAACTGGAAAGCGAGATGGAGGATGCTTATCATGAGCATCAGGCAAATCTTTTACGCCAAGGTATAGGGCACAGATCTCTGGCTGAGATTTTGCTTACTTTCTCCCATTTTTTCCCTCAGGTTTTCACTATTGGTATTCTAATGTTTGCTTTTACCCTAGTACAGTGATGGCAAACCTTTTAGGCACCGAGTGCTCAAAGTGTGCGCACATGGCCAAACTTCAAGGTGCAGATGCATGTGTGTGTGTGCCTTGCGCATGCGCCGCAGAGACCTGAACATCAGCTGCCAGCGTGCATGCGTGGCAGAGACATGAAAAAGAGCTGTGGCAATGGCTCGTGTGCTCACAGAGAGGGCTCTGTGTGCCACAGGTTCGCCGCCACTGCCCTAGTACATCTTGAAATATAAATTTACTGTTTTTAGGTTTTTTACATTTATATAACTGCCCATCTCATCATTAGAGTTGACTCTGCTTGGTGCATAACAGCTGGCTAAAACAGCTAATATAAACCTCTAAAAAGCCACAATAGTAGCATAAAAATACTAAGCATGGTGAAGAGAGAGGGTAAAATGCTGGTTATGCTCTTGGGCCTAGGATTCTCAGGGAACCAGATATTTATCTTGATGGCTCCCACTCAATAAGGGAGCCATCAATAGTTCCCTGGGAATCCTAGGCCTGAGAGCATGACTGATCCAGTAAATATCAAAAGTGATGGTACCATTTCAGGGGGAAGGATGTACCATAATAATAACTTTATTGTCATTGTATGTGAATACACAGTATACCCATACAACGAAATTCACTTAACACCCAAAGACCAGGCCCAACACACACAACAATCCCCAAACACACTCCCATCCAAATTCCCCACCCCTAAACCACCCAAACATCCACATAACAGACTAAGTAATTCTGTCCAACAGCTCACTGATGGTGGCCCTTTAGTTCATTGTTGAGTGCAATTATAGCTCTGGGATAAAAACTATTCAGAAGACGTGTGGTCCGAGTTTTAATTGTTCTGTATCTTCTGCCAGAAGGCAACAGTCCAAAAAGATTATAAGCAGGATGGGAAGAGTCTCTGAGAATGTTGTGCAATTTCCTCAAACAGCGAGATGCGAGGATGTCATCCAGGGCTGGTAGCTGGAGCCCAATGATATTCTGGGCAGTTTTAATAATTCTCTATAGTGCTTTTATGTCCGTTTTACCCATAATTAACATTAAGGAGCCACCATCTTCATTCACAATTTAACTGCAACAGACTCACAAAACAGCCTTCATGGAACTTTTCATTTTGGTGAAATCTGAGTTGAGACATTTTATGAAACAGAGGTTGCCTAGAGTCACTTTGAGGAAGATGGACTGTTTTATGTTTCCAAATTCGATGTATATTTATGAATTCATATCTTCATATATATTGTCGGAGATGAGTGCCAGAGCCCCCAAATATGTAGTTTGATATAGGCACTAAAATAAACGCTCTCAGATCCCATACCATGCAAGAATGCCATATGTCAGGACACTCAATGGTGCTGCGATAGTAGGACAGAAGTAGATGCTGAGATAGATTTATCTTCCTGAGCGTTCTCAGGAAGTACAGCCTCTTCTGTGCCTTCTTCACAAGCATGTTAACATTCATAGTCCATGAGGTCTTTCGAGATATAAATGCCCAGAAATTTAAAACTACCAACTCTCTCCACTTCCTCACAATGGTAAATGTACATTTCTCTTCCTCCTGAAGTCAATTATAAGTTCTTTAGTTTTTTTGGTGCTAAATGTAAGATTATTTTCTTTACGCCACAATGTCAGCCCTTGTACTTCCTTACTGTAAGCAGACTCATTGTTCTTATTAACGAGCCCCACCACTGTGTGAGTGCCAGTTATATTTTATTTGCACAGTCTTTCTCTTATAGTCTTACAATTGCTGTTTCAGAAAAAAGTTGAGCTAAAAATATTTTGTCTTCCATCAACTGCCTAAGTAGTAATGTGTCTCCTAAGTGGTGTATGTATAAATCATTCGCTTAAAATAATCTGGAGACAAATGTGTCTATACAAATTTGCTTGTTAGGCTTTTTGCATTTAATAAATGATTTCAGGGATGCCCATCAAATTTAGATTCTCTTTAATTGATAGAAACTCATAATCAATTATTAAACAATAGTCGCTTAAATGGTCATATTTGCAGATCTCATGAGGCGACAAGAGGAACTGAGACGCATGGAGGAACTTCACAATCAAGAGATGCAGAAACGAAAAGAAATGCAATTGAGGTAATTTGAACCTGTTATTCTGTATTTAACTACAAGTTTTGTATATAGCTGTGGGCAATCAAAAATTGCTTAGAACCAAGTGCAGAAACTAGTGGAGGATTAGTGTTGTGTTTTGTTCAGCCTTGTCTCTTCCCAATAGATTTATTTATTATAATTCATGAAGGCTATTTTGAAGTCTTAGTTCTTAGCTTGAATAAGATAGGATGATTTTGTGGTAAAATGAATTGGTACACTATTCAAGTCTTCTAAAAAAAAGTACAAATTATAAAAGAGCAATTGTATTTTCAGGCAAGAAGAAGAACGACGTAGGCGGGAAGAAGAGATGATGATCCGTCAACGTGAGATGGAAGAACAAATGAGAAGACAGAGAGAAGAAAGCTACACTCGAATGGGTTACATGGATCCTGTAAGTCAGGGCTGGAAGAATTCCAGTAATCTATTTGCCCAGATGATCCCTAGGAATAAGTTTTAATACTTACTTAAAAGACTTCCCAATTTTGATGATATAAATCTGGATCTTGGAGGATTGGTACCTGTTGTTTTAGAGCTGGTCATTCTGCTGGTTTTTGTTACAGGATTAGAAGTCATTGTCTCCCATTTTCTAATCCAGGTGTGCATTACAGAGCTTTTAAGGGATTTACGTGTTCTTAAAAATGTCTGTTTGTCTTTGCAGAGAGAAAGAGACATGAGAATGGGTGGTACCAGTGCAATGAACATGGGAGGTAAAAAAAGTTTTCCAATTAAACCCACTTGAATAAGTCATTGTGATCTATCTGATGCATAATCACTTTATTATTATTTTTTAAATAGATCCCTATGGTACAACTGCTCAGAAATTCCCACCATTAGCAGGTGGCACTGGCCTTGGCTATGAGACCAATCCCGGAGTTGGACAAACATCTATGAGTGGCACTATGATGGGAAGCGATATGGTAACGTATCCTGTGGCAGCTTGACCTTAGTTCTAGAGTTTTTTTTTTTGTTGCATTAATTCTATAATCTACACTTTTAGATAGGCTTCCCTTTTCCAGCAGTTTGTTAATAGCAAGAAGCTTGTTGAGCAATGTAAAACTAAGTCTAGTCTTTGCCAGTATGGTTACAGGTCTGCTCATATTTCCGCAATGGATATTAGCAGGCTTTCCTGTGATCAGTTGGGTTGGGAGTTGTCTGGCTAAACTTGCAAGGAGCTTTTAGTTCTGTAATCTAACAACCTGCCTGGAAGGGGAGGGGGAGCACACATTCTTGTTGAGTTAGCTTAAGGAGCAGAAGTGGTCTTGGGTCACTTTCTGAACTTGAGTTAACTGTGGTGCATAGAAATGTGTATAAAGGGAGACGATAATAAGTCTAAAAATATAACTACACTATACTTTTACTACTTGTTAATGTAATGGGTTCATCACAGGTAGAGCATATTTAAATTACCTCTCTTGTACACACTGGCTTTTGACACACAATATGTGGTGATGAGGAAAGAAGCAATTCTTGAGGTAGGCCACTCATTAGCAATCTATTTCTTGAGCAAGTTGCTTGTTGACTCTTAAATAATACATGATTTGGTTATGGTGCTATTTTAAGTTTCCTGATTATAGATGGAGCTGCTGGATCAAACTAAAGATCCATCCTATTCCCAAAGTGGTTAACCGGATGCTTCGGGGGATGTCTGTGAAAGCAGTAGCTTCTTCCCCCGTTGTCACCAATATTCAGGGGCATAGTAGCTGCAGACAGTACACTTGTTCTCCAAGCACTTTGAACTCTACTTCCTGTTCCTGTACTTGTAGGCTTCGGAGAAATTCTTGATTTCACATTATACGTGAAGCCTCGGAGTAGTATAATGGTAGTACAACTGGTAAATAGAATTACTGAAAAATCTAAGTCTAATCCTTCTTGTCTGGTACACATTCACCTTAAGAGTTTAACCTAACACATAAAAATAGTGTTGGGGGAAGGGGTGGAGGCTATTCTAGTACTGAAGGTTTTGCTACATGAGATGGGCTACTTGTAGCTCATGTGTCACTTAACATAGAAACCAATACCATTTATTTAACCCCAAGTTCTTAAGATGCCCTGTTTCTGTTTTGACCGTGTAGCTCAAAGGAGTCTGCAATTAGTCATAGACTTCTGTCGAAATAGGTTGTCTGGTAAAACCTGGATGTGTGTTTTCAAAATTAACAATGCAGTGTATCAAACGTTTTAAGTATCTCATTCACTTGTAATTGGTGGCACTAGAAAAAAAAAGCCTGA
The DNA here is from genome assembly GCA_012654045.1 of Ptyas mucosa. NCBI lineage: Eukaryota > Metazoa > Chordata > Lepidosauria > Squamata > Colubridae > Ptyas > Ptyas mucosa. The sequence continues at coordinate 6,171,127 of WNWU01000029.1, forward strand.
AATTTCAGTGAAGCACTGTGCTGTCTTTCTAAAGTATGTAAATTTAGAAACTTAGTAGAAATTGTCTCCTTTATGGAATTTGTTCATTCATGACACTTGGCCTTTGGCAGTCTAATAACTGTAAGTCAGTTGTTAGAGGAAATCTGATGTAGTTTTACTTTTATGCTAGAAATCCAGACTCAGTGACTCCATGATTGGATACTTATGCAAATCAGTGAAGGGCTCATGCATATGTTTTCTCATCTGTGATGATTGTGGCAGTAGCATTCTGGAATCTAGACTTTTGTTTGTGGGGTTATTGGGGAGCAAATTGAGTGTGAGCCTTTCACAAAGAACATCTGCATGCGTATCTAGTTAAAGGATTCATAACAGCTAGTCTGAGGAATTCTACTGAGTGAATTGGCTCTGTTGTTAAGCTTGAGTGCACTGGAAAGCTGTTTTTTTTGTAAAATAGTTCCTATGCTACCCTGAAAGCACCAATAATACCAACATCAACATCTTTGATTCATTACACCCTCCCTTGTGCCTGGTAAATCAAGAAATGAAGAAAGATCAGGTAAATTGAAAAGTGAACTGGTCTGCTTTATTTTAGTTTAGTTGAGCTTTAGTGGATTCAGAGGAGACCAGCTTGAATGTATTCAGATTCTGCAAAATAATAATGGACTCTTTGCTAATCCTTACTCTGAAGTTATAGGACCTCTACTGCAGTGGAACTATTTAAAGAAGCTTAACATTGTGCAAACATTTAGTGGTTGTCTTGTCTTGGCAATTTAACCAGGTGCATACTATTTCTTGTACTTTCATAGGGTCGGTGGCTTTTGAAAACCATAGACCTGGTCCAAGTAACTTCAAGAATGTGGTCTTATACCTTTTAACTAGGCATCTGCTTTTTATATAAGATGGCTGATGCTTTAGGAAGCTCTTGGGCTTCTTTGTACCTTGTTCACTGACGGTGTAGATTAGCGATTGTAGCAAATAACCAGAATTTCTTTCAACGAGAATTCTTGGTTCAAACCCATACTAATGCTTGAATTTTTAGCACTTCAGGGAATATCTGTTTGCTGAAACAGACATTTCAGAATGGATCAAGTTGGGAACATACCACAAGACATGTATTAAGTTAAACTAATTATTAAATTACCCTTTTTTCCTTTCTATGTTCCCGGTACCTGTGGATCGACTCAATGATGATTGTATCGACGAACGTTGACTGCGGAACCTTCTAATATAAATTCTAAACACACATGGACATCAACTACACATAATGAACTCTTAATTGTTCTAATAGCGCCCTGAGCGATTTGGACAGGGAGGTGCGGGGCCTGTAGGTGGCCAGGGCCCTAGAGGAATGGGGCCTGGAACTCCTGCAGCTTATGGGAGAGGGAGAGAAGAATATGAAGGCCCAAACAAAAAACCCCGATTTTAGATGTGACTTGTAGATTTTTCATTCCAGTTTGTTTTATTTGTCTTGTTTAGACACTACTTTTTTTTTTTTTGATTCTTGCATTTTAGTAAGAAAGCTACGTTTTTATGGATGTTAGAAACTTAAAATGACTTAGAATTTGTAAGTGGTCTGGGCAAAAAAGTCTAATTATGTAACGCAGTGTTCTAAACTAGCTTTTTTGATGTATAACGTCCCTACCTTAATGGCAATGTACCGTGTGCCATATGAAATCCCAAGTGTAAACTTTTTTTACTGTGCTTAAAATAAATAGTCTATACGTAGCAAGATTCTTTTATCATAAATTTCTGAGCATAGAGGGCAAATAACACTTCAAAAAGGCAATGCATTTCTTGAAATCTGGAGTGTTGCACAATACATGTGGCTGGGATGCTCCCATGCCATCAAGTCTAAAATATCTGCGATTTAAAAATCTTCTTGAACTTCGATATTTAATATCACAATGAAGTCTTACCCTTAGAAAAAGCTTTGAGAACTCTGCAAAACTTTGACTGTAATTATTCAAGTACACATTTTTGAAATTTTAACTTCCTTACAGTGAGGAAGCAAACTGGGTTTTGGTGAAATAGATCTTTTAACTTAATAAATGATGTAGTTCAGTTTTGAACAAGGAGGTGGGAAGGAAATGGGTAAGGGTACGTAATCTAATAGTATTGGCTATTGTCTCTCCAAAGGGCATTCCCATGCCAGCTGTTATAAGTCATTGCATGACTTTCTATATGTTATTTAGCATCTTATTCTTTTAATAAGACTCAAAATATGAGATCTGGTTGATCTATTTCACTTCTAATTCTTTTCCTAGTTAAGCCTTTTAGTGCCCACTGGATGTTTTCTTAACAAATCCTTGATTGAATATATCTATTGAAGTTGCAATCCAAATATTGGAAGGAATACATTTTTTTCTTGATTTCACCAGCATAATCTTGATCCAAAAGGTTTGAGCATTGGTGGGCATTTGTGTATTATATTTAATATCAAAACACTTAAATGCAGAAATGAAATATCCTTTGAAGTTTCAGGATTAAAGTAGTAATTTATTAGATTAAAGCCTGGCATACCGAAATCTAAGCATCATTAAAAATTGACAGATTTTTTCCCCTTGGGCAACATAGTATCAACTTGTGCTGTTGACGTGGTAGGGTTGAATCATTTTATATTTATTAAAATGCTGTAAGAAGTTAAGCTGTCTTGGACTATATACCCCTCGTACCTAAAATACTGGGTGGACTGTTTCCTGGTATAGAAAAGGTATAAATGAAGATGAACCAGATCAGAGAACATTCTGTGATTAATCCTGTTGGGTTTTTTTAATTCAATAACTTGGGGTGCTTTAAATCTTTCAAATAAGGGTGGGGAACTTTTTCCGCCCTCATGGGGAGCCATTTTATATCTGTTTAAAACAGTCACTCTGGGTAATACTGCATTTACTCTACCTTTTTTCCCCAGAAGATTGTTGAGAGGGGGGCATAAAACCTTTGGCAAGTCAGTACTGATTACTTGCAGGCATCCTGTTTTGGCTGGTTTTTTTCCTTCCAACTGTTGACACTTTCTCTGTGCTACTACCTCCAGTAGCTTGGGATAACCAGAAGGCTATATGTGGTCCCCCATCCCTACTTTAAATGTCCTAAAGCTGAGGAAGAATCAGTTACCTGTAAGCCGCTTATAACTGCAGCGTATGAAACTTCACTGCCATCAGTTATTACGTATTTTCATTCTGCAAAATGGATTGACTCAAAAGCTTGTGCTGAGCAAGCTTTTTGAAAACCCAAGAAATGATAAAACAGCTGATATTCAAGGTTGCTGGACTGCCTCTCATTTAGTGTTGTGGTTGAATTGAGCTATATTCCCAGAAGCAGCTTCAAGAAGTTACCATCAAAGGGGAAAGAACACCCACAGTTCTTGCATTGACTTCTGATGTAGAGAAACCCTTGTGATACAAATGTGGACGTTAACTGTATCCTGGGCTGCGTACAGCTCAGTTCTGCTTTTCTCAAGGAGGTGTTCATGGACACCCACTGTAGGAAACACCAAGACTGACAGTGGTGGGGAAATGGAAATGGAAACTAATTTTCAGTTTATTTTTCAGATTACATGCCATTTTTCCTTAGGATGCTGGCACATATCCTAAACCATGTTCTTTTGTAGTACTGTAATCTTGGAAGAGTGAAGGAAGCTGATGGTCCCATTTCCTTCCTAAGGTTCATCTCTTGTTTACATTTTGTCTAAACTAGGCTGATATTAAAACGGGAAGGAAATGTTGAGGGGCCGATGTAGATTTTTAACACTTTATTGGGCTACTGTTGCCAAACATCCTTATATAAAGTACGCACAGTAGTCTGACTTCCAACGGATAACAAACAGGCTGATCCCTCAGTAGCAAAATTGTTGGGGAGTTTTCACTGAATTGAATGTTCTTTTTAGCTTTTTCTAAATGGATTTAAATATTTAGACTTAACAGATGATGCCTTTTGAGCAGAAGCATAACTATTCTACTTCTGCATGCCATTAAGCCTTTTAAGTCATGCACAAGTTGCCCCAATTCAAGGGTCTACCCATGTTTAACAATCATAGCATGCTATAACCACATCCTTATTAGTTGTAATAAATGAATTTCTGTTTCTGTGCGTATTTTGTGGTATATTTGTTTTTAAAAAGTTCTTGGCATCTCCTTGGCAACCACTTGTGGCAGCATGCTTTTCTCTGGAGTTTGAGACTGCAATATGACACTGTTTAAAAGTAGTGGCCTGCTATGTAACAGCACTTAGACAGCATTTCCGCAGTGCATAACTGTGAGGAACGTAGTACCACAAGTGGCAATGGACATTAGCACCTGGATGTAGTATTCCTGCTTGCTCCAAGATTCTCATTGTCGCCTGCATACAGGTAGGTAAAAAGAACTATAATCTAACTTGGTGACTTTCTGTGTAATCTTGCTATGGGGGTATTCTGGCATCACACTACTGACAGTGGGATTTCAGTGCAGCACTTCTCATACTGTATGGTGCTTAGTTTTGAGGCCTAACCTGCAATCAGCATTAGGCAAGCTGACTAATGATGCTGACACTTTTGCCTCAGACCCGTGATTTCTTCGTGCATATGACTTGTTTCTTTTCTTCACTGTGTGACAAAGACATTTTTATAGAGTTCGATGGGAGGGGAAAGTGAGTTCAATCTATGCATAATTTTACTGCTCATGGTCTCCATTGTATATAGGAATGGTTACTTTTAGTTCATACTAGCTATATATTAAAAGTTGTATGAAAACACTTTTCATGGTCAGGCAGATAAATACATTGGTATTTTTCCCTTTTTAATGGTAGTTGCTCTGTTAGGTTTGAAGTAGTATTGAAGTATTTTGTAACTATAGTGTCAAGTTAATATAATATGGGTGGCCGGCTGTGGGATGATGACTGTGATAACATAAAAAATAATAATTGAGAGCTCCCCTTACTCTAATCCATGCATTTTACCAAAAAGAATAGGTTACTTTGCTTACTACTTGATGAACAAAAAATAGGGTTTTATATCTAATGTAGTTGATGAAGAAAAAATTAAGGGTTTCATATATCTAATGTAAGTTGCCCTCCAGAACTATTGGCTTTGTTGTGCTAGCTAGGTTTATCTTATGTGTCTTGAAAGCAATTCATAACATTTGGCTCTTGATCAATTCATAAGATACAGCAATGCTCAACTTAAAACTGAAGTGCAGTTCTGTCAAATTTCATGTTTCAGTGTGTTTGAAAAAAAAAGGCTGCTTTGTGAACAGGATTCAGCAGTGAATCTTAACAGCCAAGTAATGGATTGGAGTTCCTAGTCTTTTGTACCTGGGTGGTTTGCAAGAGAAGAATGTTTTTTTAAAGTCCCTTGTCAGTATGAACTGTAGACATACTGAGAGAAGGTGTACTTTAAATCCTATGAACAGCATGTTCACTGTGGAATTAGTTATATTCCAAGCTGGATATTCCAAGTAGTAGTATAATGAACTCAGTAAATAAGTATGTTTCCTATATAACTGGGCTGCAGATATATTCAACCATAGTAACTACTCAGTTTGAACCAATATGCCAATGGCTTAATTGAAGCGTGGGGATTATATCTCTTGACATAAGTGAATTTTTAGTAAACAGGTGAATTGGACTCCAGTTTCTTATGTACATGATTAACTGCAGTTGTAAATACATTAAGTCTTTAAGGGCAGTAACTGATCAAAACATCTCTTAAGTGTGTAAGTGGCATAAGAAATAATAAAAAGTGCTTGCATTGTATTCCATGTTAAAACTTTTTTGTTCTGGTCTTTGATTTTCCCTTTGCAAAAACTGACTTCAGAGCTCAGAAGTGTGATGCCAGAATACATAATGCGTATTCTGCTAGGTTCTCAGTTCCGGTTACTAGTGCTATGTGAGGACAGAAGCACTTTCCTAACATTATTGGGGGGAGGCTTTGTTACAGTATGGAAAAGCTTCTATTGGCTGAAGCTCTCCCCCCCCCCAAGACTAGGAAACACCTAAGCAACCAGGGGGCTGAAACTCTGCAAGTAACTTCAAGCGGCTGATCAGGAAGGCCTGTGGTAACTTCTAAAATTGGAGCCCAACGTGAAGAGATTGTGCTTTTTTAGGTTTGTTTGGACCATTGGTTGTTTTCCACCATCACAGCTAGCAAGGTTGGAATCAACAGGTCAGTTGCAGATCTGTCTTTATGCTACTTGCTGGGCTTAAGCAAATGCTGCAAGAGAGGGGGGCCTGGGGGAGGGGGAGAAGAGGGAGGCATCTCCCATTTTGTCTGTTCCATTAGCAACTGTTTGTGGAAGCCCAATGGTGGTGTATTACCAATCCGCCCCCTTCAGAAAACTTCGACATTCAATATTGGCACAATGAAATGCGGGAAGGGGTGGCTGCAGACAAATAGATAGGGAGAAGAAATATAATTTGTATTCCTATATAACCTTTTGTTTTGCAAAAGTAATAAATTAAGATGTGGTCTTGAAACTGGCACATTGGCTGGCTTGGCAGTGTTTCTGACATTACAAGGGCCATTAAGAGTTAGTTGCAGGTGGAAAGGATGACCTTTCACTTTACGCCCTTAATAAGAACATTTGAAAATGGCTAGGGACAACCACAGGGGGGAAAACCTGTACTAGTCTAGCAAGCAAATTCTTCTCTGTCTTGTAAAGATTCAGAAAGCTTTGGCTTGTCTTTCAATTACCTGAAAAGATGATTTGCTTTATGGGGTGGTAGGGGTGCATGGCAGCAATTCAGAGAGGCAGTTAAATAGCTGAATGCAATGGCTTTGCACTTGCACCTAAGGGGCAGTGTACCTCTGGCTGCAACTGTCCTTCTGATTAGGCAGCATCTGTTCCAAGGGGCAGTACAGGATTAAGTCTTAAGAGTAGTTGCAATTGTTCACTATCCTGTGTTTCAGTCTTTGGAATAAAATATTCATCTTCTTGTGCCCCTTGCTACCCACTGACTATTAGTAGCTTTTGTAAAATTCCCCTCAATTTTACAAGTTCATAAGTTGCACTTAATGTTTAAACTTAAATTTTGTTTTCAGAAATATTCCAGTCTATTTTCCCCTACTAACTTTAACTCTTATCCTTTAGGTGAAGATAATATCAGCTGGATGAAACTAGAACACTCCCATATAAGGTAAGGCTTTCACTTCACGGAACTAAGGGTTATAAGCCCTCCCAAGTAAAATAAAAATGTAAGGCTAGTGACTTATTTGCCACATGCAAATAAGGTCATGGGAAATATCTTAATGCATAAGGTTAGAAGTTGCTAGAGAAAAATGACCAGGAAAGCATGCTTGAGGCTTATATATCCTTTATATTCTCCCAGTCATTTTTAGTTTTCCATTTTAAGTATAAAAAATTATTGTTACTGGCTTATGCTATGCTACATTTTAAAAATTTTCCTCTCTAAATTTATATTTACCGACAAAACAAAAATAGTCTGTAAAGGCTCCTGGATTGGGGCTGAAAGGGAAAAGCAGTATACTCCGTCCCATATTTGGATAGACCAGGTTGCCCTGATAGACTGCTGTCACTGGAGAAAAAAAACATGTTTCCTCCCTAAACTTATTAAACCTTGGATTATATTAAATTCAAAACAACTTGTTAGCATGCTCCATGTTACAATGAAAACAATTTTACTTTGCAGTTGACCAATAACCAGTATATGCCCACACAATTGAACGTTGTAGAGAGAAGTCGTCTGCAATACGTAGGTAAGGAAACGGGGTTAGGTTCTTGTTGAACGTTTGAAGGGTTCATTCATTCATTTTGTTCAATTTGTATGGCCACCCATTTCACCAAGTGACTCTGGGCAGCAGTTCAAGAGTAGAAGCAGATTGCTGGTAGAACTAGAGGTGATGAGGATCTTTTTGTGGAGTGAAGCAGAAACTAAATTGCTATCTGTTAAGTATTGGTGCAGGGGATAGGCTCTGGTGTCTCAATGTCACTTTCAGTTCTCAAATTCTCTCTAGCCAAGCTGACCATGAAATGAATCACTTGTTGCAGTGCCCCCCCCCTCCAAATAACAGTTAAAAAACATCTTAATGGCATGCTTATCAGAGCAGTTTGCAGTAGAGGTACTAAGGAGTATCTCTTAAATTCTATTGCTAGAAGAAAAAATTATGGATAAGGCTATTCATAAAAATTTTTGACAGGTGGCCAGCCTTCCTTTTTGCTTGGTTCACATTTAACAAAACCAGAGTTATGACCAAACAAATCCAGGTTTAGTCTGATCTTGGCTTTTATCTAAGTCATTTTTGGGGAACACCAGCAGGTTTTCCAATCGTTACAGAGTCTTGAAGCTGCATGTAACTCTGATGTCAAGTCTTGATTTGCATTTAATATGCTAAACCCAATTTAAATGATACATAGATATCCTGGAGAGCCAATTTGGTGTACTAGCCTAGAAACCAGGAGATGAGTTCCAGTCATTTTTTTTTTTAGCATGAAAGCTGACTGGCTGACTTCAGGTCAATCATTTTCAACCTACCACATCCGATTGTGTGTGGAAAATAAGTAAGAATATTACGTATGTATGTTTGTATTCTTGAGTTGGCCAAAAATGAAATGGAAATAAAAATAAACATGCAGGATACAGCAATAGTATATTCAGCCATAAAAATCTTGATTTCTTGCTGGTCAGTGTAATAATCCTCTATTTTTTTTTCTCTACAGGAGAAGAATGGGACATTTGATTGAAAAAAGGAGGAGTCCAGGAATGCAGTAGCACTTTTTTGAAATCTTCAATAAACTATTCAGAAACTTAACAATTAGTGTCGGTTCTTGAAAGAGCTCAGTTTGCAATTGGGGCTCATTTGAAATATCAGAAGGAAGGTGGGAGCAGTCTGATGCGCTCAATATGCCCAACTTCATCTCCTAAAAACTGCTGCTTTATAAGTTTATACTCTATTCTGGAATCATGCTGAAAAGCTGCATTGATTTTTCCAGTGTTTAGTCCCTAGTGGCTTTTGTTATTTTGCAGTATTTTGTAATCCTCAAGTTCACATTTGAAGTCTCTTCCTTCCTATTTTCTAGCATTCAGCTGTGCCCTTTCGCAATATTCTGTAATTCATTATCTCATTTGAGGACTGGAACCAATTTCAAACAGCTTCCTTGGTGGTAGAACAGCAATATAGAAATAGATCATTTGAGCTACACTGATTTGGGTAATGAACCAAATTGGATCCAAATTTGCTGGAAGGTTTCAAAACATCCTGAATTCAGTTACTAGTTTACATTCATAGAAGTTTGTTTGAAAACTGCTAGATACATGCTTGATGAAGTCAGAAATCTCTGACTTGATTAATTGGGAAAAGAAAATTTAAGTTTTTCTGCCAAATGACCAGGATTCAATTTCACAAGTCTTCCTTTAAAAAAACAACACCGTGAAATTTCTTTACTTGGATCATAGATAGACCAACTGGCTCATTCTTGTCCTCCTGATGGTGAATAATTTAAAGTTTGATTCCTTGCCTTAAAATCTTCCTGCTGCCAGTTTCTTCCAAACGTCACATAATATTTCTTCGTAATTTGGTCTAGTGCTTATGGCACCACAAGGCTTGAAATCAGGAGAATGGGCGTTCTAGTGCTGTGTTAGTTAAGAAAGCTGGTTGGGTGACTTCAGGCAAGCCACTCATTCAGCCTAACCCATCTCAGTGTTGTTGGGGAAAATAGGAAGGAGCATTGGGTATGTTCGCTACCTTGAGTTACAAAAATAAAAAAAAGACGGGATATGAAGAAATTAAGTAAAAATATGCTTGTTCACAAAGCCGGACAACAAAGTTAACCCCTATTCAGTTACTGATAAATATTGCAGGCAGGTCAAGCTTGAATTTTTTATGTGTAGGCTTAGACATTGAAAGCTAAGAGGAGGCAGCTGGAGGAATTAACAAAAGGAGACAAACAGTATTGCTCTTCATCCAAATTGCAATGAAGACGGAGTATGGTACTCATCTGGCTTGTGGGGGCACTAGGAGAACCTCCATTAATCCATATCTACCTGCATGCTTTTCGCATTATTACCAGCCATGCTTTTCAGATTTATTGGAAAGGCACAGTAGATTTCATCAGGTAAGTTTGCTTTTGTTGGGACCCTTAGTAGTTTTACAATAGGTGAATAAGCTCTTACAAGTGGCAGGCAAGGCCTGGAGAAATAACATCCTGACTTGCAATATTTGTCTTTTTTATAGTTTAGTAAATGTTACAAAATAATGTAAACTAAAAGAAAATGCAGGAAAGGAGAACAACAAAAAATAGTAAAGCAAAAAAAAAAAACGATACAAAGAAACTTACCACAAGTAAAATGTAATTTGTCACCTCTTAAATGTTTTTATCCACAAAACAATATTTAAAGCCTTACTCGGTCTTGGTTCGCAAAAGTCCACTTAGGTTTATTGAGACGTCTTATTTTAAATTTGATCCAAGTTTATATTCATTTTATTTTTAATGCTTCTTTAGCCCCTTCCAATATTGTCCTAGAATATTTCTTTCCCCCAACTTTACCATTTCTTAAAATCCTTCAAACTGAATAACTTATAATTCCAATATGGGAAAGTTATTCAGATCACTGAATTCTAATAGCCAGTGGAGGTGTAGTGCATCCTAGCAGCTGTTGAAAACAATATTAAGAATAGAATGCTGATATTTGGCAGAAAATCAGCCAAGGACAAAAAGTCAACATTTCCAATGCTTTTCATCCTATAATGACTCTATTTCCAAATTTTGAACTTTGTGACTACCACCTGATACTAAAGAATAATTCACCTGATTGCTAGCATTTCCATTTTTAAAAAAAATATTTTGCAATGAACACCTTGAGAAATTAGATATTTGTCTTCCATGGATATTCCCATTGTTTCATATTGTAATGGGGAACATGGTTTTGGGAACTGAGTGAACTTGGAGTGGGAACTTTCAGAAAAGAGTACTCGAATCCGGAGTAAGGAAAGCGTAAGGAAAATCAGAATATGGGTAGTCCTCAACAATTTCCTTTAGCAACTGAAATTACAACAGCACGGGGGGAGGGGAGACGTCCTTGCACTTGGGGTTGTCATAGCATCCTCACGGTCATGTAATCAGAATTTGGGCACTTGGCAAACCCAACATGGATGTATGACAGATGCAGGGTCCTGGGGTCAAATGGTCGCCATTTGAGACATTCCCGGCAAAGTCAATGGGGAAAGCCAGATTCACTTAACAACTGCATGACTCAATGCAGTTATTTGTTTAACAAGCATAGTGCAAAAAGTAAAAATCCACCTTGCTTATTATTAGCACTGGAAATTCTGGTTCCAATTGTCGTAAGCCGAGCACCTTCTGTAATCTCGCGGATTGACTACTGCAACGCTCTCTACATGGGGCTGCCCTTGAGGACCACTCGGAGGCTTCAGCTGGTACAAAATGCAGCCACGCGGGTTGTGATGGGAGAATCCCGATACTCCCATGTTAACCTCTCCTGCGCAGTTTGCATTGGTTGCCGGTTGCCCTCCGGGTGAGATTCAAGGTGCTGGTGATGACCTACAAAGCCCTACATGGTTTAGGACCAGGATATTTGGCGGACCACTTACAGCCAGCAACGATATCCCATCGCCCGGTTCGCGCCCATAGAGAGGGCCTACTCAGGGTGCCGTCGGCTAGACAGTGGCGGCTGGCGACATCCAGGGGTAAAGCCTTCTCGGTGGGTGCCCCCACCCTCTGGAATCAACTCCCCTTGGAGCTCTGATTAGCGCCCGACCTTCGCACCTTCCGCCGTGAATTAAAAACTTGGCTGTTTAAATCCCTTGACCCGGACTGATAATGGAGTTTTAAGGGTTAATTTTAAATCTTTTAAATTTTTAGACTTTATTTTATATTGTGGCTTTGTTTTTATTGTTGTGAGCCGCCCTGAGTCCATTGTGAGATAGGGCAGCATATAAGCCAAATAAATAAATAAATAAATCTCATCTTGATTTTATTTTGTAGCAGATGAGGCAGAGAGAATCTCACAGACGAGCTTTCAAAATTCTGTGGTTCTATCCTACAATAATTCCGCGCCCGTTTCTCAACCTGGACTGTTTTGACGGGCAGAGACACATCAACTGCCCTGTTTAAATTATGCATCAATTTAACCGTGTAACCTTTAGCTTCTGAATCATCTTTCAGCTGCATCTTACATTTATGCCCTAATTACACAATTTGTTAATCTCCAAAATCTAGTTGGCATATAAGTATGCCAACTGGATTTTGGAACTGCCTTTTTAAAGAGGTGTTAGTGTTAAATCTCTCAAAATATTTCATCTTGATTTCATTAACTCTTAAATCGAGCAGTTATCTGTGAATTTGCTAATCAGTGTTGGCACGTTTCTCTTCAGGAAAATATTGAAGACAGGAAACAGACTTAGATTTTTTAAATTTCTCCCATGCTTTTAATTGAGTATTATCAATGATCTATGCACTGAATTATTACACCAGAGATATTGGCAGGCCTTCTAAGGGTCCTCATAGTTTTATTTTTAATACATTTTCAAAATAGAACAGGTACCCGAATTCCAAAGACCGGGATAAGAATAAGCTACCTTCTCTCAAGCTTCCTGGGGCAGGAATTCAAACAAGAAGAGATGGTTGCTGGAATTGCCCTTCGTCCAACATGAACCTGGACAACAGCTTGAAGAAAAAGTGTACCTACTTTCATTTTTCTAAACCCATCCGCCTTACTCCAAAGCCAGCTCCTCCTTGCAAAGCCAGCCGTGATGTCCTACAGCGTGGCCGTAGACAACTGGCTCGCCACACGGCAGACGATTTCATTGTCACTGGGTTGAACTGCAGACTACTGTGGCAGAGAGACCTACCATTGCTACCCCGGATGAGGAAGCCAAAGCTGGAGCTCCATGTTTATCTTCCCAGTGAGAAAGACAGTGGACATGTTTGGGAAGAGATGGAGCGCAGACTGAGTGGTTTAAGCTTGCAAAATTCCACTCTGAAGCAAATCTAAAGTAGTTTGAACACCCATGCTTTGCAACCCAAAGCCAAATGAACTGCCTGATACTGATACTGGTCTCTACAAGACACACGTATCTATAGAAGAGAATATTCAGCTTGAGGTTGAACTGTAGGGATTTTGGTGTTCTCTGAGCTTGGTGGTTTTCTTGCAGACGTTTCATTTCTCAAGTAGGCAACTTTGAAAACTCCACATATCTATTCGATTATTCTTTTTCATGAAAACAAATGTTATGCAGCGGGGAGAAAAAAGGTTAAAAAAACACAAGCGAGCTGCAGCTAAGAAAACAGCAGTATTTAATTTGCATTATTTACTGTTCCTTATCATACTTCTCCATCTTTGCAAGTCATCCTTGCTCCACATTTCATGCACTCCTTTTCATTTCCTACATAGGAACAAAAACTGCACGCAAGAAATGTTCTTGCTCTGTAAGCAAGCCTTCTATTTTTCTTTTCTACAGTGTTTAAATGTTGCTTTTTAATTGCTTTTGGTAATTACGAACTGTTTGATCGCTGAAGAAGTTTAATGCAACATAATTTCCCCTCAACATACCTGCCTGCCTGCTGAGTTTTCTCAATTTGAAGACACCCAGCCCCTATTCCTCCATAAGTTCTTTTCCAATAGAAATTTGTAACTTCATTAAACTGTGAAGTTGGAGCTCTCTGAGCTTGGCACTCTTAACTTTGAGTTTCATGGCATGCTATGTATTTTGCTTTTTCTTCTCTTCTCTTATATGGGTGTCTTGGTTTTCTGACCTTCCCAAAGAGATTTATTTATTGTATTTGATCACTCTGGGTACTTTGCAATTAAAAAAAGCAGGAAAAGATCTACCAAACACCCCCCTCCCCCAAACAACCCCAGTGTAACACCAAACCAAATCTTAAAGAGATGCTTTTCCACCTCTGGCCTGAGAAAGGCTCCAACCCTGTCACCCATCCTCTCCCCTGGAACGGTATGCAATGTGTTTTTGGGGTCACTTTTCCAGCCAGGGATCCTCTTTATACCTGACAGATTTAATTCTTCAGCATGATCTCTTCCCCACCCCCCATCCTCAACACCCAACCACAGATCAGACTTGCCACAGCCTTGGGCTCCTCCGTCATACTGATAGAGAGGGATTGTGATTCTTTTAAACGTACCCATTTAGAATAGAATAGAATTAGAATAGAATGGAATGGAATGGAATGGAATAGAATAGAATAGAATAGAATTCTTTATTGGCCAAGTGTGATTGGACACACAAGGAATTTGTCTTGGTGCATACACTTTCGGTGTACATAAAAGAAAAGGTACGTTCGTCAAGAATCATAAGGTACAATACTTAATGATAGTCATAGGGAAACAGTCAATATAAATCGTAAGGATACCAGCAACAAGGTTACAGTCATACAGTCATAAGTGGGAGGAGATGGGTGGTGGAAACGATGAGAAGATTAATAGTAGTGCAGACTTAGTAAATAGTTTGACAGTGTTGAGGGAATTATTTGTTTAGCAGAGTGATGGCGTTCGGGAAAAACCTGTCCTTGTGTCTAGTTGTTCTGGCGTGCAGTGCTCTATAGCGTCGTTTTGAAGGTAGGAGTTGAAACACTTTATGTCCAGGATGCGAGCGATTAAATTTGAAGAAAACGAGACGGCAGGGACCTTCTTAGCGAACGCTTAATATAACAGAAGAGACAACCATGAAGATGCTCCGTTGGAAACTCTGCCTCTCCTTCACGCGCGATTTCCACCTGCCCAAGACGGCCGCAAGAGAAGCAGGAAAAGCGCACCCGGCTCCGATCTCCCTTTCGGAGCCTGGGCGTCACCCTGCAGCTCTCTGCACATGCCCGGGAGCCCTCTCTTCTCCTGTCCCATGAAGCCACCCAAGGCTTGCCCCCTTAAGCAAGCCAAACCCAGCACCGGGCGGGCCAAGCGCATTACGCACGGACGGTTGGCTGCTGTAAAGGCAAGCGGGAGGCGCCTGCTCGCTTTCGTCCGGGGCGGCTTCCCCAGCCTCCTTTCTCCGCCTCCCCCCCCGGTCCCACCTCCTCCGGCTGGCCGCCAACAGGCGGGAAAGGCGGGAGAAACGGCGAAGGCGACGATGGCGCTGCTCTTCTCCGCCCTCCGCGTGTTGCTGGGCCTTTTCTTCGCCGTCAGCGGGGCGGTCAAGCTCACCGACCTAATCGCCGGCGACGCCCACCGGCAGCTGGTGAGCGGGGCGCCTCCGAGGCGGGAGGGGAAGGCAGTCCCGGCCACCGCTTGGCGATGCCAACCCGCAAGTCGGGTGGGGGGGGGGGGGTTGTCTGCAGCCGTCCCCCCCCCCTCCCCCCCAGCGCGGATCTAGCGACCTCACCAGATCCCCCCACCGAGCGGATCTGCAGGAGATCCTCTAAGGAAAGGCCTGGGTCGTAAACAAATCTTTCGGAGCTGCGCAGGGCGCGTTGGCGCTGCTTGGCGAGCCCGGTTCTCGCAGTTAACTTAAGACGGTGGGGCTCGTCCTCGCTTGCGGGGAGCCGCGTTTTCGGTCCCTACCTGCGGGTAAATCCCGGTAACCGAACAGGCGGCAGAGCTTTGGGCTTCCCTGTCCAGTTGGGTCGCGCGCTTGCAAAGGAAAAGGTGCGCAGTTTCCTTGGCGCGCCAGCAGGCACTGCCTCCTGCACGCAAAGGGCTTGTTTGCTCTCCGGAGGATGCTCCCTTTTCAGGGCAAGGATTCCTTTCCTATCCACTCCCCCCCTTTCACTCTCACACCCCCCACTCACTCTTCCTTTCTCTCTCACACACAAACACACACTCAATCATACTCACACTCAATCTCTCTCTCACACACACAAGCTCACACCACTCACTCTCACTCTTCCTTTCTTTCTCTCTCACACACAAACACACACCACTCACTCTCACTCTTTCTCTCTCACACGCACACAGAAAACCACACTGAATCATACTCACACTCAATCTCTCTCACACACACCACTCACTCTCACTTCCTTTCTCTCACACACTACTCACTCTTTCTCTCTTTCTCTCTCACACACCACTCACTCACACTCTTCCTTTCTCTCTCTCTCACACACACCACTCACTTTCTGTCTCTCACACACAAAAACACACTCAATCATACCCACACTCAATCTCTCTCTCTC
>WNWU01000029.1:6187596-6202778 GCA_012654045.1 Ptyas mucosa
CAAGTCTTAAAGCTGCCAAGTTTGAAGACCTCTGTTTTAGAGGAATAAGATTTTAAACCCACTTGCAGAGCTATGCTGGCTGGAGAATTCTGGGAGTTGAAGTCCACAAGTCTTAAAGCTGCCAAGTTTGAAGACCTCTGTTTTAGAGGAATAAGATTTTAAACCCACTTGCAGAGCTATGCTGGCTGGAGAATTCTGGGAGTTGAAGTCCACAAGTCTTAAAGCTGCCAAGTTTGAAGACCTCTGTTTTAGAGGAATAAGATTTTAAACCCACTTGCAGATCTGTTGGGATCGTTGACCATTAAGAAATAATTAAGACCTTATCAGGATGCAAAACAGAAGGTGGAAAAGATACAGCTGAAGGAACATGCAGCGAGTTCTTGGCTTACAACCACATAGGGGACTGGAACTTCCACCGCTAAGCAGTACGGTCATGAAGTGAGTCATTATCTGACTGCACAGGACTTTTACGCCCACTTTTGCCTCAGTTGTTAAGTGAATCGCACAATTGTTAAACAAATCAAACTTCCCCCCATTGACTTTGCTTATTGGGAAGATCTCAAACGGCAATGGCTTGAGCTTCTGATCTGCGCCTGTTTTGTAAATAATGCCGAGTGCCAGAATTTCACTCACGTGGCCATGAGGATATTGGGACAGTCGAAAGTGCAAGGACCCGTCTTAGGTCCCTTTTTCCAATTCTGTGGAACAGTCAGTAAACACATGGTCACAAGTTTATTTAATTCGTTCAATTTCTGCGGCCGTTCATCTCGGTCGATGACTTTGGGCACAGCTTCCAATTTAAAAAAAAAATACATTGCAGTTAAAAATATAAAAATGAGGCAGACCCAGAAGAAGGCGAAGAGACAACGTCAGCGTTACAACAGCATCAAATAACAAGGGTCGAAGGGCAAGGACCAGAACTTTGTATCTCCCTTGACATCCGAAGTAGGAAAAGAGGAAGTAAAGAAGAAGAAAAAGATTAAAAACATTTTCAGACAATAAAAACAGAAAAACCCATAAAAATACTAAAAGCATTCAAATTAAATATATCTATATATATAAAAGTGAAAACCACTCATGCCGTAATCACGAAATCTCCAGAACCGTAAAGCCTACAAACTTGAAATTTACCACGTATATTCCTCTTGGCTTCTAGGTGCTCACTAAGAAAGGAATTTTTGAAATGACCATCAGAGCATTTGTATTTCCTATATTATGATTAACAGGCTCTGATGCTAATTAGTCAGACGTTCTATTCCCCTCCCAACCTGTGGGGCAAGGCTGAGGGAGAGAAGGGGATAGGATAGGGGAGGCTTCTGTGAGGCAAGCCTCATGGAGAGAAGGAGCTAGAAAGCCTGAGGGAGAGAAGGGGATAAGATAGGAGACGTTTCTGTGGGGCAAGGCTGAGGGAGAGAAAGGGATAGGATAGGGGGAGGCTTCTGTGGGGCAAGCCTCATGGAGAGAAGGGGCTAGAAAGCATGAGGGAGAGAAGGGGATAGGATAGGAGACGTTACTGTGGGGCAAGGCTGAGGGAGAGAAGGGGATAGGATAGGGGAGGCTTCTGTGGGGCAAGCCTCATGGAGAGAAGGGGCTAAAAAGCATGAGGGAGAGAAGTGGATAGGATAGGAGACGTTACTGTGGGGCAAGGCTGAGGGAGAGAAGGGGATAGGATAGGGGAAGGCTTCTGTGGGGCAAGCTTCATGGAGAGAAGGGGCTAGAAAGCCTGAGGGAGAGAAGGGGATAAGATAGGAGACATTTCTGTGAGGCAAAGCTGAGGGAGAGAAGAGGAGAGGATTGGGAGGCTTCTGTGGGGCAAGGCTGAAGGAGAGTGTTGATTTATCAAGCCCGATCACATAGTTTCATAGCGGAGCAGGGGTATTCAGCTAGTATATACATGGGAGCAAGTTACTTGGCCAGTTAGCAATATAGTCAGGAAATGGGGCCCTTGACATATTCAGTGTGCCAGCCTCTGGAACATAGCCAAAGTTTTTAGGGCCTTCTGAAAGGCTAAGAGGGGTTGGGGCCATTCTGATCTCTGATGGGTGTTCCACAAAGCAGGGGCCACTGCAAAAAAAATTCACCTTCTGGGCTCGGCCAACTGACATTCTTTGGCTGACGGGATCTGCAGATGTTCATTCTGCTTGACCTGGTTGGATGGGTAGAGACTCTTGAAAAAAAGACGATCCCTTAGTTCAGGGGGTGAGGAGCCATGGCGCTTTTATGACTTGTGGACTTCAACTCCCAGAATTTGGCATCTGGCTCAGGAATTCTGGGAGTTGAAGTCCACAAGTCATAAAAGTGCTATAGTTCCCCACTTCTGCCTTAGGTACAGGTTGAAGGGCTACCTGTATCACAGCAATGCATGAATGTTTTCGATGTGGTTTCTTTGGCTTTGCCATCCACATTTTCCGGATTATTTGTGCCTCTATTGGCTGCTGTAAAAATTGGGATAACCTTCTACTCCTTGGTCGTCCTTGCCTCTTAACGCTCCTTTTCCTTCCTTATTGCAGAAAACCCAGTTTGAAAAATTTGCCGATGTCTTCCCATTGAAGGAGTTTGGCTACAAGCCGGAACCAGGAATGTACATGGAAATAGTGGGCTGGATAGAACTGATAGGAGGTTTCCTTTTAGCCTTCGGACCTCAACTGCTGCAGGAAATCAGTAATTTTGTGCTCACCGTGATCATGATAGGTAATGGAATAGCTCCTGTTCATGAATTTCCGACCGGGTTCTGCTCCTAAACTATTGCTAAGATTATTTATTCGATTATGGTGGGTTGTGGGAAGTTAGGGCGGATCGCTTGCAGAAAGGGGTGAAATGTAAAATCTGTTACTACCGGTTCTGTGGGCGTGGCTTGGTGGTGGTGGGGGTAATGTGACTGGGTCGGTGTGGCCAACTTTTTTAAAAAAACAAACAAACTTCAAAGCATTTTTTCTAATGCTTTGAAAAGCCTCTCTGCCAATCAGGAACTCAGCTGCGATCATCAGAGACTTTTCAAAGCATTTTTTTTACCACCTCTTCGGCCAAGAGGTTGCAGAAAAAAATGCTTTGAAAAGCCTCTGAGGATCCCAGCTGAGCTACGCGATCATCAGAGGCTTTTTTTTTTAACTTTTAAAAGCATTTTTTCGTCGGAAGAGGTTGTAGAAAAAATGCTTTTAAAAGTAAAAAAACCCCAAAAACCTCTGATGATCGTGCGGCTCAGCTGGGCATGGGTGGGGGAGGGCAGGGATTTTTGTTACCGGTTCTCCGAACCACCCGCCACCATTGCTACCGGATCAGGTGATCCGGTCCGAACCGGGAACATTTCACCCCTGCCCTGCTTCCATTGGACTGGATGTCTATCGCATTCCTGATTTCTATAGATAAAGTTGTGTTTCTTTTCCTTTGTGTTCCGCAACTTGACTGACACCTTATTTATACAGTAGCAAAACAAACACGTAAAGAGAAGGGAAAGCAGTCCGACTTGGGATCGCCGTTGGTGGTAGCCTTTGATTGCAGTTTGGTTTTAGAATTCTGCCCCTTCCTTTCTTTGTGTGTGATACTGCAGGTGCCATCTACACCCTCCTGGTTTTGAAAGAGCCTTTTGCCATGTGCGTCCCGGCCACTGTCTCCTTGGGCTTTTTGCTCCTCCTCAACATCCGTGGAAGAGGGAAGTGCGTGAAGTCAAAATCCGAATGAAGCAAGGAGAAGGCGATCTGGAGAGATGGGAAGGATCCAAAATGAAGCTTTCGGAAGGACAGACAACTTGTGTTTCCCCGACTAATCAGATCATGTGGACTTTTACAGTGTGTAATCCAGAAAGGGGGTTACATCTTCACGGTCATGGCCTATTTTGGGTCCTGTCTTAATTGCCCGTTTTGCCAGTTTTCCATCCCTCTTTAGACCGGATTGGAGATCTTGTCTTCTCTGCAAAACCAATTGCTCTTTCTTTGGCCATGTCCAGACAAGGAGATAACATGGAACAGAAGAAAATACTACATTACAAAGGGGCTGGGAATGAGGGTTGTGTGGGATTGTGATTAGGCACCAAAGACTATTGTTGAGGGTAAAAGAGACCTTGGAATTCTGCAGAATAATATAATCAAAAGGGCTCAGATAGACCTTGCATCAGTTGTGTATTGTAATGCTTCATTTCTGGATTTTATTAACTTTGCTATCAACCCATCGTGGCCTGATCTAGATCAGGACTTATGTTTGTTGGTTGAGGAAGTCTAGATTAATCACGATTCCTCATCCCTTTCCAAAAAATTAAATTTAATTCCATTTACCCACTTTTTTAAAAAAAATCATTTGCATCAAGCAAAGGTGCTTTTTATCATTCCAGTTTTGTTAATTGATCATGAATTTGGTGAAATAAAAGTAAAGGGGATGAATAGCTTTCTTCTAATAAGCATGGTGTGATCTTGAGCCGTTGCCATTTATAAGAAATAATCAATAGATTCAAATTTTATGTCCATATTTGGGGGACTGAAGGTTGGTTGGGGGCTTTTGACTTGTTTTTGTTTTTTTTTTAAAAAACTTTTTAAAACAAGTGGGAGTGGTTGAGTGCTTTGGATTCAAAGCTGAAAAGATGCTCAAGAGCAGGATTTCTCACCTTTGACAACTTTTAAGATATGTGGACTTCAATTCCCACAATTCCCCAGCCAGCTGGGGAATTCTGGGAGTTGAAATCCACACGTCTTAACTACTGATAAAGGAGAAATTTTGTAGCTCAGGGTTGAAATGAGGGATCCTTGGTGCCCTCTGAGTTTATCAATAGTTAAACACAATACACAAACACAATCTACATACTTTGCAAAAGAGACAATTCAACAAGCCAAAAGGGAACAAAAAGACCTCCCCACCAGAAATCACCCAGATGAGCATTAATTAACTCCAAAATTAACATCAGACCAACAATCAAATAAACAAATATCCCAATTAAGGAACTGCCAGTAACAATAGCACTTAGACTTATATACCACTTCACAGTGCTTTACAGCCCCACTCTTAAGTGGTTTACAGAGTCAGCATACTGACCCCAACAATCTGTGTCTTCATTTTACCGACCTCGGATGGATGGAAGGCGGAATCAACCTTGAGCCAGTCAAGATCGAACTGCTGGCAGCCGGCAGCAGTAGCCTGCAGTACTGCTTTCTAACCACTGCGCCACCACGACTCATATGCCAAACAACTGCCAAACAAGCCAACAGCAAACAGGCCAACCCAAGAACTTCTAAGACCACCCCCACCAACACTGACTGGGTTAGCTATTAGAATATAAACTGACAGCAAACAGCACTCTTTACTACCAGTAGCACCGATGATGCTACCTAGTTTGAGTAATGAAGCTCAGAGAACACCAAGGATCCCCCACATCTTAAAAGTTGATGGAGAATTCACAACTTCCAGTGGTAACTGATCAACTATTCTCACAGTCAGGAAATTTCTCCTTAGTCCTAGGTTGGATCTCTCTTTAATCACCTTCAACCTGTTACTTCTTGTCCTGCCCTCAGGTGCTTTGGAGAATAGGTTGACCTGCTCTTCTGCGTGACAGCCCCTTAAGTATGGAAGACTGCCATCATGTCATCCCTGGTCCTTCTCTACGTTAGACTAGACATCCCTAGTTCCCTGGAGAAAGTTCTGTCTTGTTAGAAAAGAGATTTGACAGTGTTTTTCTTATGCAGCTCCAGAATGGCTGATCAGTCAAAACTTTCATTCACAACTTAATTTGTACTTCCGGAACTAATATATACAAATCTGAAGATAATTTAGCTTTGGGTACTTCAGATTTTGCAACGCTGGTCCTCTATCAAATGATGCATACCGAAATACGTCTTGCAGGGAGAATTCTGTATAAAAGGGAAATGATAGCAAGACTGCATGCCAAATGTGTATCTTGCTGAAAATTGCATACAAAAAGGCATGCAGTAGGGAAAAATATTGGAAAACATTCACGTGTTCGGAAGAAGTGAAAAGTACAACATTTTCTATGCCTATGAAAATGATTCTGTTATCGCGTGCACGTTTTTTAATGAAATCAAAATGATGCCAAAAATAGAGTTGGTGCTTTGAAATGGTCAGAAATCTATTTGTTCCTTGCTCACAAGGATTCATTATTTCCATAACAATGTGTATTGTTTTCATTCACCTTGGTTATTTTGCCAGCCAAAAAGGTTACATTCAACCAAGCGTTTTAAAATTGTTACTGCAAATTCTTCTTCTTTTTTTTTAATGCTGGATTTACCGTTAGGCTCATGTATGTCTTAATTTTTTCTGATGCTAGTTTTGACTTCCCAATGATTTGTAGGGATTGTTGCAATGCCTGCTTAACATGTTGATGCATTTTGATCCTATTTTTCATTATCACTGGGGTTTTTTTTTCTATGGAGGAAAATTGTGGTTTTAGAATCAGTTGTCCCTGAGAATGAATAAAATTTGTAGTGGACGCTTGTCTAATTTTAACCCAAGGGATGCCCAACTGAAGATGTATCTCTAGAAGACATGGGCGTGGCCACTAAACTAAGTTTTAATGTGAGAATTATTATATGTCTGGTAGTTGTGCTCTCACAACACACTTAACCAGTTATAAACTTAGAAGTTACATTTTCACGTACTAAACTTGCTTAGGCTGGATTCTTTAGTGTGTTTAAGGTCTTGCGTGAAATCATTTATGATTTGTTCAGTTGAACACACTGAAAAACCAGATTCCAGTGGAAGGCGATCCATTTCTAAATGCAGAGAGTGCATTTAACCCACGTATTAGTGTTCTAGAAGAACTCCAAGGTTTCTTCCAGCTCTACTCGGATTTTTTTTTTTTTAATTTGATTTATATGCCGCCCTTCTCCGGAGACTCAGGGCGGTTTACAATGCGCTAAGCAATAGCCTTCATACTTTTGTATATTTATACAAAGTCAGCTTATTGCCCCCACAAACTGGGTTCTCAATTTACCTACCTTAGAAAGGATGGAAGGCTGAGTCAACCTTGAGCCTTGGTGAGATTCGAACCTGCAATAATTGCAGGCAGCTGATGTTAATAACAGGACTTTAGACCACTGTACTATCCAAGGCACTGTACTATCCAAGGATTGATTGATTGATTGTTTGATTGATGGCATTTGTGGCTAGAGAGATTCAGAGGTGCTTTTGGCCACCTAGCCCCAGCTGGTCCATGAGCAACCAACTTCACAAAGACTTGGCCACCTTAGTTTTCATGGCTACAGGGTGAACAGATTTTGACTGAGAACAATTGCTTTCTTAGGAACCCAGTCATGGTCCAGTGGTCAAGACTGTCCCCATAGGAAGTTTCTTTCATATACAACAGTAGAAGAATGCTGTTTATAACTTGGATGTGCAGTTGAGTCTTCATTGTAATGGTCTCCTCTTTGGCCAAAGGCACTATGACTAGACATCATATCCAGAAGGTGGAGGAAGGGAAGGGACTGAAGGCCAGGGTGCAAAGCAGTTGACATTTTGGACTTGATTGGCAAGACCCATATTCATGTCCACAATAAGCCATGGAGGTTTGCCTAATGATACTGAAACAACCCAATCATCCTTGAATGGATGTGGGGTTTAAAAAATCCCCTTCAGTGAGGAAGGCAGTGTATGCATTTTACAGGTAATCATCAACTTAAAAACCCCTTGTGTATTGGCTGTTGTGATGTTAGAATGGCATTGAAAAAAGTGACATACGACTGTTTTTTCACACTTAAGAGGATTGCAACATCCCCATAGTCATGTGATCAGAATTTGGATGCTTGGCAACTGGTTCATATTTATGATGATTGCAGGGTCGTGTGATCTCACCTTTTCTGACCTGGCCAGAAAAGTCAGTGGGAGAAGCCAGGTTCACTTAACCATGTTACTAACTTAACTGCAGTGATTCACTTGGCAAGAAAGGTTGTCAAATGGGGCAAAATTCACTTAACAACTGTCTTGCTTAGCAACAGAAATTTTGGGCTCAATTGTGGTCGTAAGTTGAGGACTATCTGTAGGGTAGTGTTGTGGCCCGTCAGCGGCCTGTGCAGCTAGTAGCTGATTCCAACAGGGAGGAGGCTGGTGTGGTGCTGCGCCAGCAGCCTGTGCAGCTGGCACTCCAGTCGGACAATGAGGAGGCTGGAGAAGATGTGCCAGAGGCGGGGATTCAGCCAGGGCCTTCAGAACCTCCAGAAGCTCCCATAAGTGAAGAGGAAGAAGAGGAGGAGCCTCTTTTTGATGCACAGGTGCGCAGAGCTGCCAAAAGGCAGGAGTGGCTCCTCAGGAGGAGGTCTCATCGAGAATAAGGCTTGGGGCTAATTGGCCACTCCCTTAGCCTATTTAAGGAGGAACGCCAACTGAAGCAATTTGCAGAGAACAACTTAGTTCACATACCTTCGTGTCTTGATTTTAGTTCTCTGCAAATTGCTTCTGGGCTTTCTGCCAACCATAGTAAGATTACGATTATTTATTCTTTGGATTCTTGTAGGCTGTTAAGAAAGTTAATTAACAGCCTTCATTTGAAAAAGACTGATTTAATTTAGTAAACTAAGATTTGTACAGACTTTGTGTGTGCTGCGTTCTTTGGGTCCATAGCTGGGGCAGAACAGGTAAGTTGATATAAGCAGCCTTCTCTTTACCTCCAGCCTTCAGTGAGCCTTTCTTTTGTCCTTCCAGCCTAAACAACTTTTCTTTTCCACAGTCACCTGTGGATGAGACTGGAGGCACCAGGCCTAATCTGCAAGTTTACCGAGTTTTAATGCAATTCTCTTTCGCATTCCTACAAAAATATTTTACGAAGCGGCTCATTATCCTTACATTTAAAAATGATAACGCATAAATATAGATACTCCTTGACATATAACCACAATCGGAACCGGGACTTCCATCGCTAAGTGATACTTAGTCGTTAAGTGAGTTGTGCCTCATTTTACAACTTTTTTTTTGCTGTGGTTGTTAAGTGAATCTGGGTTCTCCCACTGATTTTGCTTGTCAGAAGCTTCCTGGGAGGGCTAGAAATGGCAATCCTGTGATCTTGGGAGCCATTGTAAATATACTGACTGCCGAGTGCTAGAACTGGATCACATGACAGATGTTGGGATGGTCGTAACTACAAGGACTGTTTGTGAGTCACTTTTTTCCAACTCTGTGATAACTCTGAACAGTCACTAACGGAATGATTGTATGTCGAGGACTAGCTGTAACAGTAATCATCTTGGGGATAAAATGCTGTGAAAATGGTTACTGAAACAAAAATGTTAAAACGTATTGTTGCATATTAATATATACATGAACATATGTGATTTTAATAACAGGATTGAAGATTTGTTGTTTGTGATGCATTTGAGCAATATTATTAGAAAATGGTGAAAGGATGGGTTTGTCTTACTTTTTTTTTAAAAAAAAGTTTATTTTTGTTTTTCATAGACATATTTAAATGTAGAGTCTCTTATCCATCAGTAATCATTCATATCCTTTTACTTTCATTTGTTAATTGTTCGGGTCTGCTTTTTTACCACTTCCTCTCCTTTATTTTACCACAACCTTTCCTCTTCCTCTTCCTCTTCCTCTTCCCTTCCCTTCTCTTCCTTCTTCTATCTCTTTCTATTTTCCTCATTCCTCTTCTCCTTCCCTTTTCTACTTCCTCTCCCCTTTCCCCACTCCTCTCTTCTTCCTCCCTTTCTAACCCTCTCTCCTACTCTTCTCTCCCCTCCCTTTTCTTCCTCTCCTTTTCCCTCTCTTCTATCCCTCTCTCTCCTTTCCTCCCTACTCCCCTCCTTCCCTCTCTCTACTCCTCTCTCCTTTTCCATTCCCTTCTTATTTCCATTTTCAATTCAGTCTAGAATGGTATTCCAGCAGCCCCGATTTTCTATTTACATATATCTCCATTTCAAATTCTTTTTTGCTTTATAATTACATCTCTTCTATCATTCCTGTACTGGGTTTGTCTTCCTTTGAGACTTTTCTGCTCAGTTCATCCGATATGTTAAGCCATAAAAGTGTTTGCTTTGCGTTTGGTGAATCCCCCGATTGGGGTTTATGCAAGAAATACGGATATGTAACCCCATCTTATTTGCACACACTAGTCAATTTCATGGAACAGGCACGAGCTCATTTAGCAAAAGGTAATCTCTCTATTTGCATATCTTCTCTGGATCAGCTCTTGTTACCCTGATGATCTGATTCATATAACAGGCTTGCTTTGCACAACGTGCTATCCACAACCATCTAATCCTATTGTTTTTTTGGGGGGAGCCTAATCTAGGGTGTTGTGCAAAGCAGAGCCAGTGTTTCTAGGTTTATTGGGGGTGTATGTGCGAAATAAGACTCAAGGGCTAATTTTCTGCCTCGTTTTTTGCACCACTCCTCTGCCTCCGATGGTGAGTGACATGCAGAAAAATTCTTAAAATGCCAGGCAGATTAATCTGAGCTGATCCCCCTTCCCTCTTTTGTCCCACACCTTCCTTGCGTATCGCAGCATGCCCACGAAAGGCATTTTTTTTCATCGGCTGTGGCCCAGACTTCAAGGTTCCTTTGATGCTATGCCTCTATGAAAGCTCTTAAATCCGATCTCTCCCTCTCTTGTCTCCCTCCTGCCCCATTTTAGCAGCTGTTGCGCTTGGGAAGCCGAGCTTCCTGGGGCTGCTTTGACGCTCCTTGGAGGCTTCCCTTTGTTGCTGAGTCCAACTGCTCTCCGCCACCCATCTTTGAATATACCGGCATAACAGTGGCCGTTTTCTGTTTGTTCTCTCTGCTCGCTCCTGCTTTGGCTTCTATTTCAGGTTGCTCAGTCCTGCTTTTCTTCCAAGGCAAAAGGTGAGAAAGCCAAATAGGTTGTACACAGCTTGAGGGGGGGGGTCCCCCTCCTAAGTATTGCTGAGATGAGGGGAAAGGGTTCCTTCAATATCGGTATAGATAAGCGTGGTTTGAACCCAGTGGTGAAATGTAAAATTTGTGACTACCGGTTCTGGGGGCGTGGCTTGGTGGGGGGTAATGTGACTGGGTGGGCGTGGGCAACTTTTTTTTTTTAACTTTTAAAAGCATTTTTTCTACAACCTCTTCGGCTGAAAAAGATGCTTTTAAAAGGCTCTGACGATCCCAGCTGAGCCGCGCGATCATCAGAGGTGTTTTTTTTTAACTTTTAAAAGCATTTGTAGAAAAGATGCTTTTAAAAGTTTTTTTAAAAGCCTCTGATGATTGCTCGGCTCAGCTGGGCATGAGGGGTGGGGGCAGGGATTTCTGCTACCGGTTCTCCTAACCACCCACTGCCATCGCTACCGGATCAGGCGATCCGGTCCAAACCGGGAGCATTTCACCCCTGTTTGAACCTCAATGAGATATAAGCAACCTCTTGGGGATGTGACAGCAAAAGAAGTTGGGGCAAGTGGGAAAGGATGTTTGGGAGCCTCAGTGGCCGATCTCTTTGAGTGCAGGCAAGGCTGGATATTATGGGCATTTGGGGAGCTGTAATTTCAACATCTTTGGAGGGCACTGTGTTGGATTAGGGGAAGTGGATGTACATATGATTCCTTGGTTCTGAGTTGGGGAGGTCTTTGTCAACCTTCCAAGGTGGATCAGACTATGAAACTGAAATTATGCATGCTAGTACTGTAGTATTTTTATGATAGGTTTATAGGAACAGAACCTTGCAGGTCTGAATATGTTTTCCCCCCTCCCTTTAACTTCACGAGAACTAGGGAGGGTTTCCCCTAGTTTCTCAGTTTACAGGGCTCAGATTTTATTTCTCTGATAGTTTTTCTTGATTGTGGCTCTTCCTCCTGTTTGTCAGAGTTAACTTTACGTACATTATAGCCCTTGATCAAGTTATTCTGTGATTCCACCCTTGCCTGCCTGCCTATCCATCCATCCATCCATCCATCCTAGATTGGTCGATCTATCTATCTACCGTATTTTTCGGAGTATAAGACGCACTGGAGTATAGGACGCAGGTTAGTTTTTTGGGAGGGAAATAGGAAAAAAAAATCTGCCTACCAAGTATTGATCTGGCTAGTGTCCTTTATCTGGTCAACTTCAGCACTATTTTGCTGGATTTTTATCCCTTGCTTGGGGATAAAAAACAGCTTCTAAGGCATAGCTGAGAGGAAGCAGCAATGAGAAAAGCAGGCAAAGCACGGGGGAGATCGCTTCACTTGGCTAGCCCCTAGTTAGGGCTGAAAAAAAGCTTAGGAAAAAGCTACATTCAGAGTATAAGATGCACCCAAATTTTCAGCCTCTTTTAGGACGGAAAAGTATGTCTTATACGCCGAAAAATACAGTCAGTCAGTCTATCTATCTATCTATCTATCTATCTATCTATCTATCTAATCTATATCTCCATCCATCCATCCATGTCAAGAGTTGTAAAGTCATATTTATAGTACACATATATGAGTTTTCCACACAATATCTTAACTGTTCCTAGCACCGCATCTTCTGGACCGAGAGCTCTGATGTTCTTCTTGGAATCTGTTGGAGCCACTCTGCACAATCCCTAGTGAAGGGGCCTGTAACCTTAAACACTCAAAGAGCCATTTGGACCCGTTTCCCGCAGAAAAGAAAACACCGGGAGCCACAAAACCCTTCCCATGCCTGACTATTTCTTGAGCGGCCACAAAACTAGCATAAGTAGTTGAACTAAATGTTCTGTTTTCTTCTGAAACTTTTCTTTTCTTGGATTTATCCATGGTTGGTCTACTGGGGGTTGAAAAGCTCAATAAATCACATGTTGGCAGGTGTTACACATTGGCAGTTGTGACGCATATTTTGAGTGACAGGGAACCGCAGGAGAGGGGTGAAAGAGCCGCATGCGGCTCCAGAGCTACAGGTTGCTGAGCCCTGCCCTAATGTTCCTACCACCACTGGGACCACTTTGGCTTTCAGTTTCCATGTCCTCTCTAGTTTCTCCTTCAGGGATGTCTGCATGTATATATGTATGTGTGTATGTATGTATGTATATATGTACATGTAGATGCATATCTTCCTTTTATATATCACCTCCCCTGAGTGGGAGGTGAGTATCTTTACCACTGGGTCACCATGCCACTGGGTATACGTATATGTATGTGTATATTTCAGAACAGAAGACCAGAACTCCCACTGGTGTAGAGTGTGTGTAGAGGCCACACCATCCGAGAAAGATGGAATACAATACACTGTGCTGAAATTTTCAACATCCTGCAAGTTGCTTTCCCTGCAAGCTTCAAAATTTCCTTGGCTGCATTCATTTCACATGCTTAACCTGGTTACCGAACTAATGACTGGATTTGTTCCAAAGTCTCCCGATGTCAGATTCACACAATGCATGCAAATTAAGCATAAGTTACCCAATCTTGGCACGCTGGATTAATATGACGATTAGGATCATAGTTGACCTGGTTAAGTATGTTGTAGGAATACAACCGTTTGTGTGTGCATGTGTGTGTGTGTGTGTGTGCACGCGTGTGTTTCTGAGCTTTCTTCCTTGCCTGGGAAAGCCCTGGGATTTTTTTTTTCGCTGGTCTCCCATCCAAATTCTAACCAGATCCAACCCTGGGCAAAATCAGCTCAATGATGTAAGCTAGCCAAGCAGAACTAAACTCCTTCTCCGGAAATAACTACATTCAGGAAATACTTTCTCTGGAGATCGAACGCTGATTATTCACCTTTTGGGGCCCATTAAACTTTGCAAACTACCCTGGGTATGAGTCCAGAATGCTTTTTTTAAGCGCTGGCTTTCCTGATTTCCACTTCCGAGTCACTGCCTTGCCCTACTTTTTCACACTCAGTTCTGAGTGAAGGGTTTCCTATCACATCTTCTAAGGTGGAAGAATCAGAAAGTATTTGGATAATGAGGGAGAAGGCTGTTAGTGACAGCATCGTCTTAGATTTCAACAAGGGGGAAGAGTCGTAGAGAGAGAAATGTGTCAGGTTTTTCCAAGGTTTGCCTGTCAGAAATATTCCCCCTTAAAAATAAAAATCCTTTCAAGTCTTTCAAAGCATCGATGGTGGATGCTGTTGAAAATGCCATAAATGATGTTTTTTTCCCCTTGCATCCTTAATATCAAGATTTTATTTCCCCTGCCTGGCAAACTGTCATTTGTAATACAACAGCTACATCAGTGGTAGACAGTGCCTTGTTTCTGCATGCAAAGACTTGAGCGTCAATCTGTCAGCCCTGACTTTCTAAAAAGAAATTCTCCCTATAACTTTCCCTATCATCTGAAATAAATACGAAGCTGCTGTGCTGGAAGTAAACCAAACATCTTGAGAAAAAGAACGTAGAATAATGGAGCTTAGAGGTCATCTAGTCCAACCCCCTGCTCAAGCAGGAGACCCTGTACCCATAATGGTGAACCTATGGCACGTGTGCCACAAGTGGAACGCAGCGCCCTCTCTGGGTACGCGAACCGTCGCCCCAATTTAGCTCCACCGCGCTTGGACGTGCGCCTCCCATCAGGCAGCTGGTCATTGGGTCTCTGCTGTGCATGCGTGGGGGGTGGGCACATGTGTGTGGGGCATGCATGCATGTGCAGGAGCTGGGCATGTGTGTGGGGAAAGCGCATACATGCGTGAGGGTGCAGGCGGGTTGCGCGCATATGCATTGGGGCAGGGCACATGCATGGGGGCTGCGTGCTCATTGCATTTTCGAGTTTGGGGCACGCAGACTTTCACACGTGTGTGTGCTCGCTTTGGGCACTCGGTCCAGAAAAGGTTAGCCATCACTGACCTTGTTCTATCCCCGTCTCCCACATGCACACACACAGCCAGCCGAGGGTTAAATAACTTTTTCAAACACCCAATTGTTAGTTATCAGAAACTTGGCAGCAAAGCAGTAGCTGCCTGCCAAGAGCTTTTACTCCAAGAAGGAGGGGTTGTTCCTCCACCAGATAACACAAACATACAAACAGTTTGAATCAGTCCAGTAAAATAAACCCACAGCAAATTAGGCATTGTTTTTCCAGAAGTGCAAAGTGACTCGACAGAAGTTTAGCTTTGTCCGTCACAGAGTCAGAATGGCCACCACCCTCCCTTATATAGCCTGTGGGGTGTGGTCCAGTGACTCAGCTTAATCTCTGGCATGCCTCCTCTTCTGCTGCATACGTTTGTCTCGCCGACGCTGGCGTGGATCCAGCCACAACTTATCTCCCTCATCACTATCCGACTGATCGGAGACACCTTTTTAAATATTTTTTTATTCTTATTTATATGCCGCCCTTCTCCAGAGACTCAGGGCGGCTTACAATTAC
>WNWU01000029.1:6212778-6260242 GCA_012654045.1 Ptyas mucosa
AGAAAAAGAAAGAAAGAAAGAAGGAAAGAAAGAAAGAAAGAAAGAAAGAGGGAGGGAGGGAGGGAAAAAGGAGAGGAAGGAAGGACTACAAACCTGTCATTAGTCGCAGTTTTAGAGGATAATCCAGGGCTGGAAGGGACCTGGAGGTCATCTAGTCAAACCCTACTCCAGCAGGACATTGTTAGTGAGTTTCTGTCTTTTGATTGGCCAGTCACATAGCCATGCCCACCCAGTTACATGACCCCACCAAGCCACGCCCACCAAGCCACGCCCACAGAACCGATAGGAAAGAAATTTAGATTTCACCCCTGGTCCGACCCCTGCAAACCTTCTGCACTGTGACACCCTCCTGCATTGATTTCTACTCTTCTTTGTCTGCTGGTCCAACCATTCAAAACATCCTATTTTGCATCAGCGGCTTGATTGGTTCAGCTGTATCCTGGGACATCCATCCTCTTCCTCAATTCAGCCAGAAGTGGTGGTCAATTGCCTTCTCTCTTCTATACCCCACTCTCCAGCCATCTGCCTGCCCATCTCCAAACCTGTTCTCCAGTAGAGGGTTCCTCTTACCTTCACTACTGGTTCAGAACCAGTATCGCAGTCGTGTGTGGCACTTCTGTGCATGTGAAGAGCATTCATGATGACGTCCAGGCGGGTGGGTGGAGCCTCCCACCGCTGCCACTACCGGTTCGCCAAAACTGGGGCGAACCGGTAGAAACCCTCCACTGCTGTTCTCCCTCCAAGCGCCTAGTCCAGGGGTCTGCAACCTTAAACACTCAGTCATTTGGACCCGTTTCCTATAGAAAAGAAAACACCGGGAGCCACAAAACCTGGGTGGGTGTGGCCAACTCGACATCACTCACTTCCACCAGTCACATGACCCCCTAGCCAAAACTACCCAGCTGGTCATTAGGGCAGAGAACTGGTTGTTAAAAAACACCGGGAACCACAAAACCTTTTTGACAGCTCTCTCTCCCCCTCCCTCCCTCCCTCCCTCCCCTCCTCTCTCTGTAGCTCTCTGTCTCTGCCCTGGATGCTTCTCCATCTCCCGCCATCACCCTTACCTTCTCAGGCCAGGCGAGGAATGACTGGGAGGGGAGGGTGAGGGGAGGGGCCAGACATTGGTAGGTTCACCCAACAGGGAGCCACAGGAGAGGGCTCAAAGAGCCACATCCGGCTCCGGAGCCACAGGTTGCTGACCTATTCCATCTGAATTCACTTTCTGTTTTGTGTTTGTGTGTTTTCTAGGTTGACAAGCCTGTCTGGATTTGATGTGCTGCATCCCCCCTCCCAGTGGAAGAGAACAGAAGATAAAAGCAGGTGAGCTCAGAACAAAAATTAATTTGAGGTTCAGTTAAGTTAATTGGGTGACTATGAACTTCTGAAAGTTTTATAAACCACCCAGATTTATAGATTACAGATTAACAGAGTTGGAAGGGACCTTGTAGGCCATCTAGTCCAAATGCCAAAATAACTTGGATTTTAACAAGTAAACCTACTCTATCCACCCACTTCTAAGAACCTCCATCTTGATGAATTGATGAACTCCATCTTTCCCACCTTCTCTGTCTTCTCTCTAAGTTGTTTTATTGTGGCCAGTTCTTCTTTCTGTCAAGTTCAAAGCCTGATTTTGCTGTTGCAGCCGTTGCCGCTTTTCAGCTTGCCACTGAATTGTGGGGGGGAGGAGGAGGAGAGCCACTTTTGGAATGCCAGTTCCAGGCGGCAACAAGAAATCATCCCATGGGAACCAAGGTCATGTAACCAGATATTTGGCAAAGACCTGGACAGTTTCCGTAACAATACTTGGACATCTAATTGAACAACATGGCCTGTGCTAATGGGGGGAGGAGGCAATTTCTATTCTTTGTGTGAACACCACAGGAATTAAATAGAGTTGGTTTTGCTTTCAATCTGTGCCGATACGATGTACTCAATAAAGTTTTGCATTCAGAGATTGGAATGTCTTGACAGTGCTTGCTTGCTTGGGTTCGTCAGTTGGAACCTTGACACTTTCCCTTCCTGTCTTCTAGAAGTCTTGGGATGAACAACTCCACCGTTGTGGGGCTGGCGGATGTCCAGTGTCAGGTCAATGATCCTCTGCAGTTTGTCATAGTGCCAGCCACGTATTGCCTGGTGTTATGCGTGGGATTGCCCGGCAACGTGGCAGCCTTGCTCGTTTTCCTTCAGAGTGGACGAGTCAGGAAAGCCATCCGCATCTACCTCCTCAACCTCACCTTGGCCGATATCTTCTTTAACCTCACCCTGCCCTTCTGGATCACCTACTACCTAGCTAAAGGACACTGGAGTCTGCCAGAAGTCTTCTGCCGCTTGGCTGGAGCCATCTACTATCTGTCCACCTACAGTGCCATGGCCTTCATGACTTTGATCAGCCTGAACCGATACTGTACGGTGGCAAAGATAGAACTGGTTCTGAACCGGCCCCAGGGGGCACTGATCAGCTGTGTGATGGCCTGGATTTTGTGCCTACTTTGTGCCGTTCCTTCATTGACTAAGCAGCAAACCCACCAGGGAGAGTCCACCAGCTTGAAATGCTTTGAACAGCACTCAGGCCAGACGACCTATGCCTACGCTATGGTAGTCATCTTCACTCTGTCTTTCTTAGTTGTGCTGGGGACCTACTTGTCTATCATGAGGACATTGTCCACTGCAGCTGGCACATGTCAAGGTGGCCACCGGCGCAGAGCACGTGCCATGGTGCTGGGCATGCTCTTAGTGTTTGTGGTCTGTGTGGCACCTTATCACCTCTCCTTGGTTCCTTGGGTCACTGACCAAATGTCGGGTTTAGCCTGTAGTCCTCCATCGTTCTTGGATAACCTTCACATGTTGAGTGTGGCTCTTCTGAGCCTGAACAGTTGCATTGACCCTCTGATCTATTGCTTCTCCATCAAGCGCTTCAGGACTGATTTATGGACAATGGTGCGAAAGACCACCAGCTGCCATCCCGTCTCTTCTTCTCTGCCTCCACCTCTGCCAACGCCATCAGAAAACCGAGTTCCAACCAACCTCAGGTCTTCTTCCTTAACCTCTTTATAATTGGGAGCAGGCCACATCCATCCAACCAGATGGAATTACCTCAAGGTTTCTTTTGCACCTTCTGGACTCAGGGCTTTTAATTGGCAGATGCCTACCAACAGAAAGATCTCTTGATAGGCTTCTACTTTAACGCACCAAGTTTTCTTGGCAACCATTTTTGGACCAGCTTGCCAGTAACTTCTTCCTATAACTGAAGAGTAACTAGCCTGAAGTCATCCATCTGCCTTCTGTGCCTAAGGCGAGATTAGTACTCACTGTCTCCCCCTCAATTAACCATTAGACCAAATTGGCTTTCAGGTCAATCTCATTCTCTGGTTCAAACGAAGAGACATTCCAGAAAGATAATAAAAAGCAGAGCCCAGGGATTTGTGAGACTTGTGGATGCAACCCTGGAAGACATATATCATTTGGACGAAGCGTTTAAGAGTGAAAAAGTTACACATTTGGGATGAGAAACATTCTCTCTGGATATTGGGAAGCGTTGTCAGTGCTGAGAACAAGTTAACAAAGAAGGTTATCTGTAAGTTGAATTTATGGATCTGCAGTGAAAAAGGCAAAGGAGTCCTGGTGGATTTTACTCTGCTAATTGTTGCAGACTATAAGGGACGGTGCCAGTGGTGAAATCCAATTTTTTTTTACTACCGGTTCTGTGGGCATGGCTTGGTGGGCGTGGATGTGGCTTGGTGGGAGTGGCTTGTTGGGCGTGGTGGGGGAAGGATACTGCAAAATCTCCATTCCATCCCCATTCCAGGGGAAGGATATTGCAAAATTTCCATTCCCACCCCATTCCAGGGGAAGAATACTGCAAAATCCCCATTCCCTCCCCATTCCAGGGGAAGGATATTGCAAAATCTCCATTTCCACCCCACTCTGGGACCAGCCAGAGGTGGTATTTGCCAGTTCTCTGAACTGCTCAAAATGTCCACTACCGGTTCTCTAGAACCTGTCAAGAACCTGCTAGATTTCATCCGTGGATGGTGCTCATCTCCATTTCAAGGCCATTGAGCCAGTCTTCTCCAAAGACATTTCTGCGGTCATGTGGCCAGCATGGTGTCACGGAACACTGTTATCTTCCCACTGAAGTGGTACCTATTTATCTACTCGCATTAAGCATGCTTTTGAACTGCTAGGTAGGCAGGAGCTAGAGTGAGGACAGGTGCGCTCACCCCATCATGTTTGGTGCTCGGGTCTCAAACCAACCTTACCCATTGACAAGCCCAGCATCTTAACTGCTGAGCCACTGTACCACCCCAACTGGATCTGCAGTGAAAAGCAAGAAATATTTTCCTAGTACACAGCTCAGTTGGTTATAATTGCACTCCATTTGAATGAACAATGGAAGGTAAAATAATTCCCCCCCCCTTAAATTATGAGCCGCCCACAGTCTTTGCTGAGATGAGTGTCAACAAATAAACAAATAAACAAATAAACAAATAAACAAACAAACAAACAAATAAACAAATAAACAAATAAACAAATAAACTCTCCACCCCTTACAAATAGAACAGGAATGGGCAGGAATTAAATCACTGTTACATTTTGTAAACTCTGCAGCTGATCAGCCAGCTTCTTTGATTGTTGTAGAATGGAAATTATTGAAAAGGTGTTTTGCTCTCTTTTAGAATCTAAGCAGGTGGTATTTATAGACCATCCCTTAAGCTGTTACAGAGGGAGATTCTTAGATGTTGTATTATGTCGTGTCCCCATTTGTATAACATCTGCCCCCCCAGCTTGGAATTGGGAACAGCTCTATTTTCACACAATGTATATTCTATGTTTGTTTGTTTTTTCCTATTACTCTGAGCACCAGGAGGCAGTATGGTTTTGTCTCTTTAAATCCATGTTTCCAGTTCCTGGTCCAAGGTTTGAGGCTATTGGATAACATCTGGCTATCTTTGTCTAAATAGTCACAAATAGGACAAAATCCGTCTGAGATGCCGGTGGTCAATACAACTGAACATCGTCATCTATGAGGCAAAAGTCCAGTTAGAATACCGATAAGGAAACGTTAAAAAAAAGAGAGAAAGAGAGAGAGAAGTGAAGGTTTATATGAAATAATCAGTGACCTTAGTTTTGAGTTGAGAGCAAATGCTTGGATTGAGAGTTCTGTCGGTGACTGTTTTGTCTGCATGACAGTATTTCATGCCTTGGTTAGGGCAGATGAGAGAGAAGATTGTAAGAAAAAAATACTGAAGTAGATCAGCTTCCTCATGTTTGAAGGCTGTGCATTCTTAAGCAAAGCAAAGGTTCTGTGTGTTGTAGTCTGCCAGCAGCCTGTGGAGCTGGCAGCGGAGTCGGACAGTGAGGAGGCTGGGGAGGACCATAGGCCAGTCCTGGAGTCAGGGGAAGGCCCGGATGAGGGCTCTGTGTCGGAGGCAGAGATGGGGCCAGGGCCATCTGGGAGCGATGCACGGATTCCGGAGTCTCCAGAGGCAGATAGCAGAGAGTCAGAGGAACAGGAGGAGCCTGTTCCTAGTGCATGCATGTGAAGAGCTGCCAGAAGGCAAGAGCAGCTAAAGCAAAAAGGACAACTCAGGAGTAAGGCCA
This sequence comes from Ptyas mucosa, assembly GCA_012654045.1. Lineage (NCBI taxonomy): Eukaryota > Metazoa > Chordata > Lepidosauria > Squamata > Colubridae > Ptyas > Ptyas mucosa. Next base: position 6,218,380 of record WNWU01000029.1, read on the forward strand.
GGAGATGATTGGCCCCTCACAGAAGGCTTAAAAGAGCAGCAACGGCTCTTGGGATCTTTGTAGGAAAGCAACGTTGCTACATTTGTTTCTTGCCAGCGCCTCTTGCTTCTGAACTTTTGCCAAGAAAAGCCTTTGGTAGGATGCCAAAGAAGACAGAGGTTGGTGATAAGGCCGAAGGATTGTTTATGAAGCATTTGTTTTGGAAATAATTTGAACTAAGCTGAGAATGAAGTAATTCTCAGCTGTTCTAATAAAATATGTTTGTTTAGGACTGATTGTGTCTGGTAATAACTACTTGGGCCTAGGTCACAACACTGTGCATCTGGAGCCTTGTGAAAAGTTCAGATTAGAACTAGCTCACCAAAATATTGTGGAGGGAATACAACAAAAAGCATCTATTCTACAGGTAGTCCTCAACTTACAACCATTCGTTTAGCAACCGTTCAAAGCTACGACAGCACTGAAAAAAACCGATTGCAATCTTACAGTCTTTGCAGCATCCTGTGATCTAAAATTGTGGTACTTGGCAATCAGCACATATTTACAATAGTTGTAACATCCCGGGGTCACGTGATCCTCATTTATAATCTTCCCAGCCGGTTTCTGACAAGGAAAGTCAACTGGGGAAGCCAGACTCACTTAGTGACCCAAAGGTGCTTTTTGAAGAGGCATGTTGTGGTCCGCCAGCAGCCTGCGAAGCTGGCAGCAGAGCCGGACAGTGAGGAGGCTGGGGAGGACCATGGGCCAGTCCTGGAGTCTGGGCTGATGAGGGCTCTGCATTCGACGCAGAGAAAGGGCCATCTGGGAGGTACGCACTACCTCCGGAGCCTCCAGAGTCGGACCTCAGCAAGGCAGAGGAACAGGGGGAGCCTGTTCCCAGTGCGCGCATGCACAGAGCTGCCAGGAGGCAAGAACAATTAAAACAAAAGGGGAGACTCAGGAGTAGGGCTGGGAGATGATTGGCCCCTCCCATAAGACTTAAAAGAGGAGCAAAGGCACGTGGGCTTTTGCAGGAAGCAACGTTGTTAATTCTGTGCAGTTTAAAGACTGAAGCTCTGTTTGATTCTGGACTCTGTGTGGCTTTGCCAATTAGGTCTTTGGCAGTGTGTCAAGGGAGATAAAGGTGGGTGATTATCAGCCTTATCCCGAAGGACTCTTTGCAACTATTTGGGACTCACCTGTGAATGAACAGAATTCAGAGCTGTTAAAATAAAGCAGGTTTTTGGGACTACTCATGTATTTTACTGACTCAGGAAGCCTAGGTCAGAACAAGGCAACTGAACTTTTTGATTTTTCTTTGAAGACATTTCGCTTCTCATCCAAGAAGCTTCTTCAGTTCTGAAGGCAGTTCTGAAGAAGCTTCTTGGATGAGAAGCAAAACATCTCTAAAGAAAAACCAGAAAGTCCAGTTGCCTCTTGGAAAAAAAAAGCCCCTTTGGGACAGCCATGACCTCGGATGTCTGAGAATCTCCATAGATGCTCACTTAATAAGTTATCCTGAGATAAAATGGGCATCCGATAAGCTTTATAAATAAATATATCTATAAATAAATGACCACGTGATTCGGTTAACAACTCCAGCGATTTGCTTAGTAAAAAAAGGTTGCAAGATTGGCCTCAACTCACTTAACAACCACTTCGCTTAGCGATGGAAATGCTGGCCCAAATTGCGATCATAACTCAAGGAGCTATAGTGAGGTAGAAAGGCAACATTTCACCCATTAAACTAAATCTTGGTGGACTGTTGGCTGCAGGAATGCTTCACGTTAAGTTCCAACGTATAAAAGGTAAAGGTTCCCCTCGCACATATGTGCTAGTCTTTCCTGACTCTAGGAGGCACTGCTCATCTCCGTTTCAAAGCCGAAGAGCCAGTGCTGTCCGAAGATATCTCCATGGTCATGTGGCCGGCATGACTCAACGCCAAAGGCGCACGGAATGCTCTTCCCTTCCCACCAAAGGTGGTCCCTATTTTTCTACTTGCATTTCTTTAAGTGCTTTCGAACTGCTAAGTTGGCAGAAGCTGGGACAAGTCACGGGAGCTCACCCCGTTACGCGGCACTAGGGATTCGAATCGCTGAACTGCCGATCTTTTGATTGACAAGCTCTGCGTCATAGCCACTGAGCCACTGCATCCCAACGGATAGGGAAATGCAAATCCACGGAGAGCATTTGCCCTCATCCCTGCCTTCGGAAGCTCTAATCTTGAAAGGAGCAAAGCTTACACACCTGCCTTGACCATCAAAATAGCTTTGGGTGGTGTCTTTGCCAAATCAATGGCCAATTCCTGCAGGGAGGAACACATTTTTTTTTAAAAAAAAAACAGAGGCGAGACTTCAGACTTGACCATGTTCTTCCAAGCAATGCTCTGGGTCAGTAATATTCAAAGTGTATTTTTTTTTAATTATGTTCATTATTGGAATTATTATCGTTATTATTATTATTACAGCTAAAGTCATTACAATAAAAATGGAACCACATGGCACAATTACTGTACAGTAGGTTTATTTGCCTTACAAGTGGAAGGCCTTCTTCTTTTCAGGCACATCGCTAAGAACTAAGCTATGGACTGAGACCTAGCACAAGAGGTGACCAGGTCTTGGTCTCTGGCCATCAGAGCAGAGGAGATAGAATGGGCCAAGATCCCTTTTGTGCCTTTAGCTGCTGGCAGATCTCAAATCGAGCGGACCTGCTTCCTGGGAAAAGTTCCTGAGATGTACCTAGTTTGAACAAGTTGCTAAGATGTGAGGTTGTGCTAAAGTCTGTCCAAAGTAGGACACGTTTGACCTTGAGGACGAGAAGATTTGGACACATCCCACCGGGCAGCTCTATGTGGAAACCAGGGAGAGGATGATTCAGGGAGGTTTATTTCAACAGCAAAAAAACCTACTTCCTCTACCCAGGAAGTATCTCCTAGGACCTCCTCACCCAACTGGAGATATCTGGAGAGGAAGTCTTTGTTAAAGAGCTGAGATAACCGTCAACTGGCTTGTTTGCCAAACCGTTTTGCCCTCTCGGGGCAGCTGGCTCCATCGAAAATCCATCTCTAGGTGGACAAGCGACTCCAATATTGAACTTTCTCCAGAATTTTATTCAAACATTAGTTCAAAACAGTAGTCCAGAAAAAAATTTGGAAGTGGGGGTGGGGGGTGGGGAGGGGAAGAAATGTTATTTTAAGGGTAGTTTTAAAGACTTACCTGATTTCTTTTTAAGGGAGGGGGGAAAAAATCAAAGGTTCAAATTTGGTGTGTATTTAAAAAATGAAAACGGCAGAGAGAGCCTGGAGCAAACCTGTCGACCTGTTCAAATTCAATACCTACGTCGACATCATAATTATGGGAAAACATTATTAAAAGCTTGTGTTTATTGCAGAAAACCTGCTGATATGCTTTTATAAGGTAAGAGTAGATGTCTAGACTAGCAGCCTCCAACCTTTTGGGCATCAGGGACCGGTTCTGTGGAGAGAGGTTTTTCTGTGGAGTTTTGGCTACTGCCTGCATCCCACAGATGGGGCTTCACTTCCTTGCATGGCCTGGTTACTGGGATGACACGGACCAAGGCTGGTCCACATTCTGGGGTTTGGGACCCCTGGTCTACACAGAAGAAGATACCACTGAATTTAGTGGAGACTGATCGTTTTATCATCAATTAGAATCAAATACCAGCCTCCTTAATCAAAAGTAATCCATGATATACGAGTTTAGCACTGCAGTTTTCAACAGTGATTTTTTGCGATTCTTGTGACATAGGAAAATCTCATCATAGAGAGATTTTTTGGGGGGAGGTGGGGGTGGGGGTAGATAAATACCATCCACTTGCACCTTCCAAGTTGTTTGGGAGTTGCAAGCCCAGGATATCTGGGGCTCGAGCTTAGAAAGGAACCTTGTTGTTATCAATTGGGCAATTTGTTGGTGGCTCTGGGTCATAAACCATATTTGACGAGTGTCACAAGGCAGCGACGTAACATGGCAAGAGCTGAGTCATGAGGGTGACTGAGGCAGGGATAGCTTTCCGACCCCCCTCTCTGATTTTGGGCAGGTGGGTTAGGGGAGTTTGTTTGTCCTTGAAGGTTATCACTCCAGTGTGTTTCCTAACACCGAACAGTGGCCAGTGTTGCAATGGATTTTCCGCAGAAACGGATCCGAACGTTCTCCCTGACGACTGTTGAGTTGTCAACCCTGATGTAAAAGCCACTCCGGTTGAGGAAAGCAGAGGTACCAAGCAAGCAATTCTCCAGGAAAAAAACAAGAAAGAGGCACACAGTTTGAGCAGAAGATTTGGCTACATGGTGAGCGTCTTTCTAAATGGGGCAGTGATTGATTGTATCTAAATCTGTATATTGACACTTTGGGTTGAAGGGTGAATCGTAAATACTTTTTAAGCCATCATCATCATCTCATCATTATCGTCATATTATCATCTCATCATCATCGTTATTGTCATATCATCATTACTATCATTATCTCATCATTATCTCATATCATCATCATCTCATCATCATTATTATTGTATCGTCATTACTACCATAATCTCATCATCATATCATATCATATCATCATCTCATCATTATTATCATATCATCATCATCATCATCATCATCATCATCATAGCTTCATCATTGTCGTCATCATCATCATCATCATCATCTCATCATCATGTCATATCATATCATATCATCATCATCATTGGTTCTACAATGTTACAGGTGAAAACCAGACCAAATAACCCAAGCAGGCTCAACTCTTGTGCTTGTAGGTCACTTGGATGTCTTCCTTAGGAAAAGAGCCCGCAGAGGAAGGCTGTTTGCTCTGGAACAGAGAGATCTGACTTGTGCTCTGAAAAAACGCTGAAGAGCGCCTCGCTTACCCGTGTGATTTCCCAGCGTTCCTCAGGTAGGAAGTCCTTGACACTCCAGCCATGGCCCCAACTGGGCATGGCATTTTCAGGAGGTGCTCGACCAGTCCTTGTCCCTTAACGGGACCTGTGCCTTGCTTGAAAAAATGTCTGTTGCGTGCTTTCCTTGGGACATTTCTCACAGAGACAGAGCTTCTTCCAACTCAAGAGGTGGATGGAATTAAAAAAACAAAACAAAAAAACCCCACCACAGCCCCTCCCCCCACCCAGAAAGACTTTTCACAGTGCATGGGGAGGGGCTCTCTGGTTGGAAACCTCCACAGATAGCACTTGACTCACAGCAGATGCTGGATGGCCTCCTATCCCTGCTTTCCCATTAACAAAAGCTTCCTCTGATGGTGATAGAAAGTTGGCCAAATGCTTTTCCTATGGTTCTAGGGATGTGACCGGAGGGGGGGGGGGAGGCTGACTTGGGAAACCATGAGCAGAAAAAGAAAGGGGGATGAAAAATTGCAAGACTACTCGAAGGTCACTGGCCTGGAGATACAGAGCATTCTTTGGCCTGGATGACCAAGGAGTGATGGACCGCTTTTTCAACAACCTCTGCAGATTGGCTAATGGGGTGATGCTCACCATCTCAAGTAGAGGGCACCAGACCTGTTACAGATGCCCTTCAGAAGGCATTCCCACCATTCTCAGCCTAATAGAAGAGAATATTTGCAGCTCAGGGTTGAACCGTGGGGCCCTTGATGTTCTCTGAGCTTGGTGGTTTTCTTCCAGAGGTTTCATTACCAAACTAGGTAACATCATCACTGCTAGAAGGGAGTGGGATTTGCTCTCATTTTTATATACTGATAGTATATAAAACCTGAATACACTACTAGTAGATAAAAATAAAAGCAAACCCCATTCTCGTCAAGCACTGATGATGTTACCTAGTTTGGTAATGAAACATCTACAAGAAAATCATCAAGCTCAGTCAGCCCCAAGGACTCCACAGTTCTCAGCTCATTGGATATTTCCTCCAGCCCCCCCCCCAAATCCTACCTCAAACACTTGTTATCAGTTCTCCTACTTAGGACGAGCGGTGTGAAGACTTGGGGTGTAGGGGGGAAATCAAAGAATATTTTCAACCCTTCAGTGTCACTACTCCCATCTTCTCAGTCCTCTCCCCTCTCATCTGAACAGAAAAATTGGCTGATTTCTAAAAAAAAAAGTTTATCACCAAATCTGTAAAAATGTGGGTGGTTTTTTTGCCCAAGCGGAATTCTCCATCTCCATCTCAGATGTTGCTTTGGCACTAAACTTGGCAACAACTTAGAAGTCGGGGTGAAAAAAAACCCCTCTTCTCCCTGAGAAGCACCACAAATCTTCTTTATAGCAACATTCCTACTTCCTTACGGCTGTCTCGTCTGAACAAGAACTTTCTTACTAGCATGATGCAAGACAAATTTTTATAGCAGCCTTGGGATATCAAGCCACAGAGCACAGAAAGCGTGCAAACATCTGGATAACTTGCCTCTCCTTGTCCATATTATATGGTCTACAACAGGGGTGAAATGTAGAATGTGTTACTACCGGTTCTGTGGGCATGGCTTGGTGGGGGGGGGGGGGCAATGTGACTGGGTGGGCGTGGCCAACTTTTTTAAAAAAAACTTTTCAAAGCATTTTTTCGAATGCTTTGAAAAGCCTCTCGCGATCAGGCAACTCAGCTGGGATCATCAGAGAGGCTTTTTAAAAAATGCTTTGAAAAGCCTCTCTACCGATTAGGCAACTTAGCTGGGATCGTCAGAGACTTTTCAAAGCATTTTTTTACCACCTCTTCAGCCAAGAGAAAAAATTGCAGAAAAAAATGCTTTGAAAAGCCTCTGAGGATTCCAGCTGAGCTGCATGATCATCAGAGGCTTTTTTTTTTACTTTTAAAAGCATTTTTTTGTTGGAAGAGATTGTAGAAAAAATGCTTTTAAAAGTTAAAAAAAAAGCCTCTGGTGATCATGCGACAGCTGAGCTTGGTGGGGGGGGGGGGGGGGGGGGGGTTTTTGCTACCAGTTCTCCGAACCCCCCCCCGCCATTGCTACCAGATTGGGTGATCTGGTCCGAACCGGGAGCATTTCACCCCTGGTCTACAACCGTGATGGCAAACCTATGGCACACGTGCCAGAGGTGGCACGCAGAGCCCTCTCTGTGGGTACGTGCGCCATCGCCAGCTGGTCTTCACAGGTGCCAGGGCACCAGAAAAGGTTTGAAAACGTCCTTAAAAACAGCCTAAAAACAGCCTGAAAATAGCCGAAAAAACTGACAAAAAACAGGCATGCCTGTGCTGGCCAGCTGGTCTCCTGGTTTCTGGTGCTCCGGCGCATGGATGTGCACGCACATGAATGCACATTCCGTTTGGGCACTCAGTGCCAAAAAGGTTCACCATCACTGGTCTACAATGTGGACATTGTAGAGGTGGATCTAATGTGTCACCTTGATTATTTAACTGATTCTCTGTTTTCTTTGCGACATTTAGAACCAATGCAAGCTCAAGAGCCAAAGACCAAGATGGTAGAAGTCTTCTATTTGAGTTCTCTCAGGATGTTTCTTAGCCCACTGTATGAAAGACTGAATGCTCTTTTATGAATCCTTTAGGCTGGGGCCCTCATGGAAATACCATATTTTTCGGAGTATAAGATGCACTTTTTCCCCCCAAAAAAGAGGGTGAAAATCTGGGTGCGTCTTATACTCCAAATGTAGCCCCACCCAGCTTCTCAAACGGAGGTTTCAGAAGCTGAAAAAAGCATCAGAAACGAAGCTTCAGAAAAAAAGCCCCCAAAAGAGCTTCAGAGGCTTTTTTCTGAAGCTGTTTCAGAGGCTTTCAGAGGCAGAAAAAAAAAGCAAAAAAAAAAAAAAAAAAAAAGCAAGGCACAGAGCTCACAACCAAGGAACCTGTTGCTAAAATTCACCTCTGGGAACAACTGATTGGGGGTATCCTGGGAGGCCGATCCACCTGCCAATCAGCCTTTTTCTTATTTTTCCCCCCAAAAACTAAGGTGCGTCTTATACTCTGAAAAATACGGTAGTCAAATACTGTATTGAAGTCTGTCCTCTTTTTTCCTGAAACTTTGCTACTTCTGTTATTTTATTTTTTGTCATTTTCAAGGTACATGAGAATTTCTTTTTATATTTGCCTCGACTTCTTTTTAAAACTTATTTTAATGTTGCAGGTAGCAGAAGCTGCTGCTGCTGTTGAGTTGAGTTCATTGAAAATTACTTACACATTTCTCCATCATTTCAATCTCCTGGTTTCCCACAATCCCTGATCTGAATAAGGGAGGAAATCTTCTCATGGAATGGAAAATTCCAAATTCTGGATCCCATGCACCAAGGGGTGGGAGGGGGGAGAGTAATTCAGTTGATATTTGTCATTACGTTGAGCTGTTTTTATATTTTTGAGCCAATGCATGAACCAAACGTTAGTTAACAACAGAACTGTGCACTTTTAAAGGCTATGCAATGCTGTTTACTAGTTTTTTTTAAAAAAGTACATGAAGTAAAAAAATCTTATGCAGAATGAGAAATGCACCTATTCCTGAAAAGGATGTACAAAATTACATGTTTTTAGGGAAACATCTTTGCAATTTGACTGCAGGTGCACAATTTTTGCAAACAAAAATGCTTGGAGAAATGTGCACCAAAACACAGCCAAACATTTTCAGGTTTAGCCAACACTACTTGACATCTTCAATCCACCCATACAAAAGAACAACTGAAAAAATCTGCATTCATCCATCCCTTATACCAGGGGTCTCCTCCAACCTTGGCAACTTTAAGACTTGTGGACTTCAACTCCCAGAATTCCTCACCCAGAGGAATTCTGGGAGTTTATTTTATTTTATTTATTTTATATCGAATTTATATACCGCCCTTCTCCCGAGGGACTCGGGGCGGTGTACAGCCAAAATAAAAACATCAACTACAAATGTTAAAACACAATTAAAAGGATATATATCTGTTTGGCCCCAATTAAAAGAATGACAAACCAATTAAAAAACATTTAAAAAATTGTTAAGCCAGCCCAGCTTGCTGGAAAAAGAAGGTTTTAAAGGCTCGGTGGAAGGCACCGAGGTCTTGGATTCTCCTTATCTCTGGGGGCAGCTGATTCCAGAGGGTAGGTGCCCCCACAGAGAAGGCCCTCTTCCTGGGGGTCACCAGCCTACATTGTTTGGCTGATGGCATCCCGAGGAGGCCCTCTCTGTGGGAGCGCACAGGTCGATGGGAGGCCATCGGTAGCAGCAGGCGGTCTCAAAGATAACTAGGTCCTATGCCATGGAGCGCTTTAAAGGCGATAACCAACACCTTGAAGCACACCCGGAAGACCACAGAGTTGAAGTCCACAAGTCTTAAAGTTGCCAAGGTTGGAGACCCCTGCCTAATACCACTGGCAATGAGGTCCTATTCTCAAAATGACCCCTGATTGAGTCCTTATTTTTCCCAAAGGCCATGGGCTAGAAGTTGCAGTGCTACTCTGTGAGAAACAGGCACACAAAAAAGCAATACCTGGTAGTCCTTGACTTACGATCATAATCAGCCCTGGCAATTACAGTTGTAAGCCGCGAAGGTCATAAAGCAGGTCATCCTGTGACCGACCTGATTTTATGTCCCTTATTTTGTGGCAGTTGTTAAGCGAACACCATGGTTCTCAAGCAAAACCAGTGTTCGCTGTGGGCAGGTTGTGCCAGAAACTGGAAGTAAATGTTGGTTTCTGGCAAAAATGTTTCCAATCAAAATTACAATGGGGGCGGTGAGCCTGGTGGTCAGAACTTCAGAACTGGCTCGTAAGTAGCTTTGGGGAGGTCCATTGTAACTTTGAATGCAAAGTTACAATGGTTGTAAGTTGAGGGCTACCTGTAACTACCATGTTTCCCTGAAAATAAGACCCTGTCTTATATTTTTTTGAACCCTGAAATAAGCCCTTGGCCTTATTTTCGAGAAGGCCTTATTATTTTGGGGCACGTGGAGCAGTGGTGGGTTCCTCCCGGTTTGGCCTGATTCTCCCGAGCCGGTAGCGGTGACGATATGATGTCACTGAACCGGTTCTGCCCCCTTGCCCCCCCATCCCTCGTCCCCACCTCCTGCGCCCCCCCACCCCCCACGTTATTCTTACCTTTTATTTGGCCCCACCCCCAATCTATTGCTGCCTCCTGAGTCCCAGCTGATGGCTAGAGGGAAAAAAAACCTGTTTAAACTCTTGCTGCAGGGCTTCAAAGCGCCGCCGTTCAGCTGATCAGTGTTAAAAGAAAACAAACGGGTAGACCAGTGCTTGCAAAAATACATGAGTAGATCAGTGCCTGCAAAAATAAACGGGTAGACCGGTCCAGCTCTGCAAGCAGTTAAAAGCCTGGTAGACCAGGACCTCTGCCAAATCCTAAATAATGGTCACATGACCATCAAGCCACGCCCACAAAATAAGCCACGCCCACAGAATCGGTAGTAAAAAGTTTTCGAACCCACTCCTGGCATGGAGCAGGATGGGGCTCCTCTTGCCATCTTACCTGATTTCCGGCTGTGCATGCGTTTAAATATTTTCAGGGAGGGCTTATTTTTTGGGTGTGTGTGTGTGTGTTATTTTAGCACATGTGCTCAGAAGCCTGATTGGGCTAATTATCCAGGGAGGGCTTATTTTCAGGGAAACAGGGTACACACGTAGCAAGCCAGCTACCGCTGTTGAATGTTTGTGAAACAATACAGTGCATTTGGGAAAAATAAAGCCAGCACCAAATCCAGAAGACTCAGTCTTGGCCAAGGGCTTCCCAAACCTGTAATCATCACTAGAATGCAAACTTACCCCCCAAAGAGTTTGCTAAGAAGGTTCAGGACTACTCTGCAGATTTCCAGATGCTCGGATACCGAATTCTCAGCAGACCCAGCCCTCACGGACCATAGCAAGGAATTGTGGGCCTTGGAGTCCAAAATATTGGGAGATGGATGGCTTGCCTTCTCTTGTGGGGTGATGGTGAAGCTCCAAGATTTGGCAGGGTCCTTTCAGATGAATTGTGAGCTGTGGGACTTGGTTCCTAAAGGACAACCTTTGAGAGTCCTTTGTGCAGACAATGGAATAACGATGGCCTCTTTGGTTGGGTTGCAAATGACTGCGGCTAAGAAGGAAGGAAGGGGGTTTAAAAGCCAGGCAGATTTTTGACCACAGAAAAGCCAGACGACTTCACTTGCTGCATTTCTATGCCAGCAGAGAGCAGTATTGCTTTCTGAATTAAAAAAAAAATAAAAATAAATGGATTTTTCAATTTAGGAAAGCTTCGTTGTTAGGCGGGGCAATCTTTCGCCAAGAAGACAAGGAATGGCAGACATTTGTCAAAAGCCTGATGCCTGGTAAAAGATTTAATGACTTGGGGATTTCTTCTATAGGTGACCAGAATTACAAGGAAGATTAAAGGAAGAGGGTCAAATATTGGTGTGTTTTCTGCTGAAGAAGAGAGAGAGAGAGAGAGAGAGAGAGAGAGAGAGAGAGAGAGAAAGAGAGAGAGAGAGAGAGAGAGAGAGAGAGAGAAAGAGAGAGAGAGAACAGTTTTTTCCCAAGTGTTAAAGCTTTTAAATATTTGGGACTTCAGTTCTTATGATGTCTGACAGCTGGTTGGGACTCACTGGAGTGGAAGTCCAACAATTTTGCAAGGGAACAGATGTGTGTGGGGTGGGGGGGGGGGCGGGTGGGGGAGGAGAGGGGGAAGATGCAGTAAGGAATTCTTTCCACCCACTCTATGAAAAATTGCTGCCATATGCAGCTTTTTCCCCTTTCTATGCAGTTTTGACATAATCTTGAAAGTGGCTTGTTTCCTCTGCCTCAATTTATATGGGTTATTGTGAAAAAAAACCTCAGGCTAAATAATCTGGGAGATAAGAGATAAGGATAGCAGATAGGTCTTGTGCAAAGTATTGGTTAGCCATGTGGAAGTGGGAACTGGCAGTGGAGTGGGCAAAGTGGAAAGTGGATGGGCCCAGAGTAGAACAGCCAAGCCATCCTCCATCCCAATCGATTACCCTCCTCATTCTTTCTGACCTCATTAAGTCTTAAAGAACACCCTTCATTTAATAGTTAATATTAATATGAAATATGAAAATCAGCAACTGGTGAAATTGCTTGAGATGATGGGGTGGGGGGGGGGCACTTTGGATCCGAAAATCCAGAGCTGTGTTCTACAGAAACAGTCCGAAGCATCAGGATCTCCCTCTCTACTTGCTTGTCTGAAAGAAGGAAGAGGAGGAGGAGGAGGAGGAGGAGGAGGAGGAGGAGGAGGAGAAGAAGAAGAAGAAGAAGAAGCAGAAGAAGAAGAAGAAGAAGAAGAAAAAGAAGAAGGAGGAGGAGGAGGAGGAGGAGGAGGAGGAGGAGAAGAAGAAGAAAAAGAAGAAGGTGGAGGAGGAGGAGAAGGAGAAGGAGAAGGAGGAGGAGGAGGAGAAGAAGAAGAAGAAGAAGAAGAAGAAGAAGAAGAAGAAGAAGAAGAAGAATGTCCTTCAAAGCAATGAAATTTATTCTTTCAGCAAGAACTTCATTTCCAGGAATGCTAGTGGGCCCCTAAGCTTGTAAATATGATAGATGGATAATTGGATAGATGAATGGACAGATGGACAGACAGACAGACAAACAGATGATAAATAGAGGGACTAATAAACTCTTTAGAAAATAAAGAAGTTATTGGGGTAATAATATGTCTATCGATGGAGTCCACAGGATGTGGTCTAAAAAGGGAAGATTTTGTGTGTTTGTGACTCTCTCTCTCTCTCTCTGTGTTTGTGTGTAGGGAAGCTACAGGGAGAATTGGCAGGGAGAATGGTGAGGAAACCCAGCTTAAGGACCAACTGGCTGCATTCTTACAAATGTTTAACTTGGGCACTGAATGAGCCCATTTTCATAGAACACAGTACCACGAAAGGAACCAAACCAGCTGGGTTCACACAACACACTAAACAACCAAGGGGGGAAAAAAGGAAAAGTAAATTAGTTCGCAAGTCATCAAGCTTCTCCTGTTCCATGAAGGCAACTGCTTGGCTAATAACTGAGCTGGTTAAGCATGCTGTGTTTATTGTACATCAGTTTATTATAGCTGTTCTATCGAGGGCCAGGTTTTCCTCCATGCCAGATATTTTCCCTATGGTTTTTCAAGAATAAACATGCCTTCCAATTGAAGTAGATTTCTAATCATCAACAAAACCCCAACTGTGCATTCTTTTTCTTAGTTCCTACTGCTTTCTTCTGGAATGTTTTTCAACTTCTGCATCTAGTTTATAGCAGTAGCATTTCCTGGGGTCTCCCATCCACATCTGAGCCAGGTCTGACTCTGCTTAGCTTAGAGGTCAGACAAGATGAACTAAGGGGTTGCCAAGACTTGTGGACTTCACCATTACGGTTATATACTGTAGTGAGCTGTGCAAAGCTTTGCTACATCGAATCGGCAAAACATTGATGTTTCCATATCTGTTTCAATATCTCAGATCAAGTCATCAAATCAGATTTCACCGTTAGATTTGGTCAATCGAAAGACCAGCTTTGCTGGTTGAGGAATTCTGGGGTTTGAAGTCCACAAGTCTTAAAGTTGCTAAGTTTGGAGACCCCTGATCTAAAGTGACATGCAAATGTTTCATTAAACTAAATTCTAGTCTAAATGAAGCTCACCAGGTGGTGCAGGGATCTTGTTCAATCTAGTTCATCAAACCGATTCTGTCAAAAAGTCAAACTCAGTCTTCAGATTGGATCGGTTGGATTTTCATGGATTCCAACAACTATTTTTTCTGTGAAAACACATGCTCTGATCTTTCGATTGACCAAATCTAATGGTGAAATCTGATTTGATGAATTGATAAATAATTTGATGACTTGATCTCAGATATTGAAACAGATGTGGAAACATCAATGTTTTGCCAACTTGATGTCGCAAAGCCTTGCACGGCTCACTACAGTATATAACTGTGATGGCGAACCTATGGCACGGGTGTCAGAGGTGGCACGCAGAGCCCTCTCTGTGGGCACGCACACACGCCATCGCCAGCTGCTCTTCTGGTTTCCGGCATGCACATGCACACTGACCAGCTGGTTTCATGGGCGCCGGAGTGCCAGAAAATGGCCTGAAAAACAGGGTATTTTGGGGGCATTTTCCAGGCTGTTTCCAGGCCAAAAATGGCCTGAAAAACAGTCCCGAAAATGGCCAAAAACGGTGTGAAAATGGTCTGAAAAATGACTTGAAAACGGCCAAAAAAAAAAAAAAAAAATGGTCAAAAAACAGGCATGTGCCCTGGCCAGTTGGTCTTTTGGTTTCCAGTGCTCCAGCTCATGTGCGTTCCAGTGTGGGCACTCTGTGCCAAAAAGGGTTGCCATCACTGGTATATAACATATCGGTTAGAACGGTTGCTGGAATTAGGTATTTTGAGTTTAATGAAAAGTAGGACTAGGAGTGACATGATAGCAGTGTTCCAATATCTCAGGGGCTGCCACAAAGACAACCTATTCTCCAAAGCACCTGAAGGCAGGACAAGAAGCAATGATGGAAACTGATCAAGGAGAGAAGCAATCTAGAACTAAGGAGAAATTTCCTGACAGTTAGAACAATTAATCAGTGGAACAACTTGCCTCTAGAAGTTGTGGATGCTCCAACACTGGAAGTTTTTAAGAAGAGACTAGATAACCATTTGTCTGAAATGGCATATGGTTTCCTGCCTGAGCAGGGGGTTGGACTAGAAGACCTCCAAGGTCTCTTCCAACTCTGTTGTTCTGTTATTCTGTTATATCAACTTTCCTTCCAACAAGATTTTTGGGCTGTTGAGGCTAGGAACTACTGTATGAGTTGACTCAAATCCAGCTCTAGGACTCTGGGCTGCAAATTCCAGTCTAGGATTGATCTAATCTGCAATTCTCAGATTAACCTACTTATCTGCCTGCTTTCACACTTCTTGGATATTCTTATGCTATTTCATGCCTTTGAAAAAGGCATGAAAAAGATATTTTGAGAGAAAATACTCCAAGGGTGTGAATTTCAGTAATATTTTTTTCCCCATGCAGTTTAGAGCTTCAGCGCAAATTCTCGGGCAGACTAATGTGGTGGCACAAGAGAAATGGATTTAGCAATAGCAATAGCATTTAGACTTATATAGAGCTTCATAGTACTTTACACCCCTCTCTAAGCGGTTTGTCATATCTGGATTCTCATTTTACCAACCTTGGAAGGATGGAAGGCTGAGTCAACCTTGAGTCGCTCAGAATCGAACACCTGGCTGAGGGCAGAATCCACCTGCAATACTGCATTCTAACCGGTGCACCATCGTGGCCCATTTATCAGTGAGCGCATCTGGCCCAGGTGGGAAGAGAATGGCTTGACCCACTCTCAATCTCATTTTTTGCTTTCCCCATAAGATTGAATGGATATTAAGCACAACTAAACTGAGCTGGATTTGTTCCATTAGAAACAGACCACTAAAACACATTGCTAATTAATTTTCCACTTTACTGCCTTTTGCGTCACTGTGAAGTATCCCAAGGTGGGAGATCCTTTAAAGGAGGTAGAAGTGTCCCCATGACCCTAATCCTAAAAGTCAAGATGGCAGTCATTTTGTTGCACATGGGAACCAGGTAAAAATTTGATCACACCATCCTGTCTGGAAATACCCCTGAAGCGATGGTTAGTTGCTTGCATTGAAATTTACTTTAACAGCAATAACAATAGCAATAGCATTTAGACTTATATACCTCCCTATAGTGCTTTACAGCACTCTCTGGGTGGTTTACAATGTCAGCATATTGCCCCCAACAATCTGGGTCCTCATTTTATTGACTTCGGAAAGATGGAAGGCTGAGTCAACCTTGAGCTTGTCTAGAATCGAACTTCAGTCTGTGGGCAGAGTTTGTCTGCAATACTGCATTCTAACCACTAAACCACCAGGCCTCCAACTAACTCACCTTTCTTGGTCTGCATTGCATAATAAGTTATAAATTTGATTGCACTAGGTCTGTGATGGCGAACCTATGGCACGGGTGCCACAGGTGGCACGCGGAGCCATATCGGTGGGCACGCTAGCTCAACTCCGGCACGCATGCGTGCACCAGCCAGCTGATTTTCAGGCCTTCTGGGCCCACCAGAAGTCAGGAAACACACTGTTTCCGGCCTCTGGAGGGCCTCGGGGGGGGGGGAAGGCTGTTTTTGCCCTCCCCAGGCTCCTAGAAAGGCTCTGGAGCCTGGGGAGGGCAAAAAAGGGGCCTTCTGGGCCCACCGTGCCATTACGTGCCAAAAGCGGGAGCAGGGCGCTTAGAATTATAGCTGTGGGCACACGTGTGTGTGACCCCACCACGTTCCCCCCCGCTTTTGGTACGCGATGGCAAAAAGGTTAGCCATCACTGCACTAGGTAAATACTGCAAGATTCCCGGTTAAATTGTGGTTTGCCAATTCATCATTTACCTTTCTGGAGCTTTGCATGTACGTGACACACTGACTTCCACTAAATTGCCGCTTAAATTACGAACACAAGGAAACAGAGCTTTCGCCAGAAATTAGATCCCCTCTGAGAAGTCAACAACAATTTTTGGATCACTATTGGATACTCTCACGTGGTTTGTCACTCTCTTTTTTCTCATCACATTAGCTTGAGAATCTGTACTTCCATCTACCTTCACGCGGGGAACATAAAATATATAAAACTAGGGACTAGAATCCTTCCTCTCTGTACGTGTATTAAATGAAGGGCATGCTTTATTGACCGAGATGGTTTCATTTTTAAATATTGATTTGCTTGTCGGATACAGTCAGAATTGTTAATAGCTATATTAAAAATGAAGCATGAAAGATGCAAAACAGGTAATAAATCTTATATTGGGCCATTTAGTGCAGATATAGATAAATCTTTGCTTTTCGCATAATTCTTAGGGTCTTTGCAGAATTCTGCTGGAGGGGGCACAGGAACAGGATAGCCTATTTTAGATTTTTTTTTTTTTGGCTGCCAGCAACAGAGTTCCCCCCTTCCCCCTGAAAATTAACCACTGATTCATTTTATGTGTATTCCTACTGAAATAAATTCCTAGTCTGCATCAGACAGGCATGAGTGGAAAAGACACCTGATTTCATCAGATTATATTGCCCGAGCATGAGTCATAGTCCCTAATTACCTTTTCAGTTATCTTCCCTTATTTGATGTGCCAGACAATATTTGCATCTGTGTCTGATGATGCTATGGTGCCAGAGTTGAATAATGTCCCAGAAAGGCGTTCCTTTCTCCCTGCTCTTGTGGACTTTAAGGAAGTAAGGAGGGCATGAAGAAAAGCCAAGTCAAAGGATCAGGCTCTATGCTTTCCTATCGTAGGTGAAAAGTTACCAACATAAAAAAGCCAAGATGAAAACCCAAGATCCATGACACATAACGGTAGTGTCCTGAATGGCTCTATATATCATGGATCCCTGGTTTCCATGACTGTTATGTTGGTAACTTTTCACCTACAATAGGAAAGCATAGAGCCTGATCATTTGACTTGGCTTTTCTTCACCTCCTTACGTCCTCAAAGTATATTATATAGATCTATACTAGTCTCCCTTTATTTCTTTATCAGCAAAATATAAATTTGATATAATTTATATTTCACTGATAAAGAAATAAAGGAAGACTAGTATAGATCTATTTCAAGCTATTTAGCTCTCATCAGCTAGCCATACCCTTACTTGGATTCAAACTTGGGCTGCCTGCATGTTAGGCAGTTGTATTAACCTCTGAGCCACAAGTTCTCCTCCCTTCATCAGCTTGACCCAGGGGAGAGATTAAGTGTTTTTCTATTGAGACACCTGGTCTATCCCAGCATGTGGGAGGGAGTGTAATCCAATCCAGGAGCCCTCAAGCAGTCGCATTCACGACAAACCATTTTACACCAAATTTATATTTCGCTGGTAAAGAAATAAAGGGAGATGAATATAGATCTATTTCAAGCTATTTAGCTCTCATCAGCTAGCCATACCCTTACCTGGATTCAAACTTGGGCTGCCTGCATGTTAAGCAGTTGTATTAACCTCTGAGCCGCAAGTTCTCCTCCCTTCATCAGCTTGAGCCAGGGGAGAGATTAAGTTCCCTCCCACATGCTGGGGTAGACCAGATGTCTTGATAGGAAAACACTTTATATATATATATATATACATATATCTCCTTATAGAGAGAGAGAGAGAGTGTGTGTATCCTCCAAAAGATGTCAAAGGTTAATATCTTCTAAGAGTGGGAAATCTAACAAGGTTACTGAGATCTGAACTATGAGAAGTCCTAGGGCTGTGATGGAGAACCAATGGCACGTGTGCCAGAGGTGGCATGCAGAGCCCTCTCCCTGGGCATGCACACTGTTGCCAGCTGCTCTTCCAGGTTCCATTGCGCACATGCGCGCTGGACAGCCGGTCTCTTCCAGGTTCTAGCGTGCATGTGCACGCCAGAACCTGGAAAAGAGCAGCTGGTCAGTGTGCATGTGCACGATGGAACCTGGAAGAGTAGTTGGCCGCCACGTGCATACGCACCGGCCAGCTGCTGTATTCTGGGTTCCGGCGCTCCAGCGTGTGCGCGCGTGAGCTCGTTTTGGCACTCGATGCCAAAAAGGTTAACTATCACTGTCCTAGGGGGTTGCACAAGATAGTGGTGTCTTATCTGACATCTTGCATGACATCTTGCATGATGTCAGACAAGACAATCAGTTTTCCGATCTCTCTCTCTCACACACACACCAGGGGTGAAATCCAGCAGGTTCTGACAGGTTCTGGAGAACCAGTAGCGGAAATTTTGAGTAGTTTGGAGAACCGGCAAATATCACCTCTGGCTGGCCCCAGAGTGGGGTGGGAATGGAGTTTTTGCAGTATCCTTCCCCTGCCATGCCCACCAAGCCACGCCCACAGAACTGGTAGTAAAAAAAATTGGATTTCACCACTGACACACATTTACATGCATGTTACACGTTTCGTAGTGTCTTCTGCACTGTTAGTATCATTCCCCAGCACCAACAACGGGTCTTTCCTTCTTCTTTTACACAACACAACACTATAACAGAAGTGGAAACCCAAATAAATACAATTCTGGGAAATAAACTATCAGACTAAGAAGTAATACATTCAAAGCTGAAATAAACCCAGAAGGACTCTGGTTCTCTTTTCCAAAATCTGAATTTGAATTGGTTTTGGAAGTCAATAGAAAAGGCTAAGAATTGTCTTCTGTGTGAAAATCCTTTTATGAAACCAACTTATTTGCTTTCTCTCCCCCCCCCACCCCCGGGAACCTGCGGAGGCTTCTGCTATACTAAACCAAATGCAAAAGTTGACATTCATGGTTATGCCTGTCAATCTTTTTAAAATATTTGTTTTTAGTAACTTCTTTTTGCAACGGGGGGATGAGAGATGATTGTAGAACAGATCATCCATTGGTTATGTATACATGAGAAACCTAACTAAGTTAGATAAACACCTTGCAGATGCATTCACACAATCATTAAGCTTGGTTAGTTTTCACTTTTCTTTTTGTGGTGGCTTAGTGTGTTGCGTAAGTGGGGGGACGGACATTTTGGCTCAGTGGTCAAAGACGCTGAGCTTGTCAGCTGGAAAGCTGACAGCCTGGGTTTGAGACCCGAGTGCCGTGCTATGGGGTGATCTCCCATTACATGCTCCAGCTCCTCTCTACCTAGCATTTAGAAAGCATGCAAATGCGAGTAGATAAATAGGTACCACTTTGATGGGAAAATAACAGTGTTCTGTGTGCCTCAGAATATAGTCATGCTGACCACACAACCATGGAAATGTCTTCAGACAATGTTGGCTCCCTGTGCTAGGAAATAGAGATGAGCATCACCACTAGAATCAGACACTACTGGACAGGGGAAACCTTTGCCTTTGCCTTTACCTGTGTGTTGTGTAAACCTATTAGTTTATGCTTCAACATGCAGCAAAACCAAGCAAATGGGATATTTCAGCAAGCAACTTAAAGCATTATGTGGATGCAATCAAATATTTGGGATCCTGCTAGCACAGTCTTCCTGGATCTGAATGTGACCTCAGGAAGATTTGGCCTGTGACTGGCTGGGCATGATAGGAGCCATAATTTAATACTTCTGGAGGGCATGTCAAAAACTAGTAAATGCTACTTTATCCAAGCTGGTATACTCCACTCAATGGAGATTGGTAACTCTTTGTTGACGAACTAGGAACATTGACGAATGAACAGAATTCTGGCATCTGTTTATGGCTTGCAGATTTGTAGCTGTAATTTATTCTTTTTTTGGGAGGGAGGCATGGTAATTCAGGGTTCTTTTTGGGGCAAATGTGATAAGCTATGTCCTAGCTTGTTCTGGATCTCCTTCCCATTTCCTTCTTTCCTGCTGTTCTCCCCTCTTAATAACTACTGAGAATAGGAGAAAACAAGGATCTGTGGCAATAAGGCTGTCCTTTTCTTTTGGGATCCAAGACCTAAGTCAGGGTTTCTCAACCTTGGCAAATTTAAGACAATTGGACTTCAATTCCCAGAATTCCTCAGCCAGTCACGCTGTCAGGGGGAATTCTGGGAGTTGGTCTCCATGTGCCTTAAAATCGTTAAGGTTGAGAAGCTGCTGACTGCAGATTTCTCTCACCCTCTGATCTGACCACAGAGGTACCAACGACTCTGAATGCCACCCCGATGCCACCCGGTCTGGAACTAAACTGCTTCTTCTAGGTTTTTCCTATTTCCCCCTATTATTTTTGTGACGTCAATTCTTTGGTTATAAGCTAGGAACTAAGAGAGCCCTAAATCCACAGGTCTCAGTCTGTAATACAGCACAATCAGGGTGGGCTGTTGGGGGGTTCACAGGGGTTCGGGAGAACCTCTAGCTAAGATTCTGTGCAGTTCGGAGAACCCCCAAATCCCACTCCTGGTTGGCCCTGCCTACCCTGCCTCTCTCCTCCCAGGAGTCCCCACATGGCCCATTTTGGATGCAGGTAAGTGCAGGATGTGTGCGGAGGTTCAGGGAGGGTGAAAAACGGGCCTATTGGAAGTTCAGGAAGGCCGGAAACGGGCCCATTTCCAGCCTTCAGAGGGCCTCCAGAGCCTGGGGAGGCCATTTTCACCCTTCCGGAGGCTCGATGAAAACCTCCGGAGCCTGGGGACGGCAAAAATCCCCCCCCCTGTGGTGCAGGTAGCTGACAAGGCCACACCCACCATGGCCATGCCCACCCAACAACCAGGCAGAGAACCCCTTGCTAAAATTTTTGAAGCCCACCCCTGAACACAATCCCAGCATTCAACAATTCAAGCAGTTCTTTCCAGAAAGTCTCACGGATCAATGGCACAAAGTCCTTCTCAGCAACTTGGCCCTGTGATTGATTTTCTGTCTTTTAATGGGGGAGAGTAAGCATCAGTCCCGTCACTCTCTATATACTGATGCTGTTTTAAATATCCATGAACTGACTTACTGATTTTCCTTGCATTAGACTAGGAGCTCTCAGAACACCTGGTTCTTCTTGGGAACTTCCATCCAATAATCATCTCTTCCAATGTGGAATTGATGGACACAATTCACTTGTTTGTTCTAAGGTAGACTTCCAGAGTCTGGTGTCCTTCACTAATTCTCAGCCATTGTGGCCAATAGGAGTTGACGTTCAACCTATTTGAAGTCCTCCAGTTCTAGGAATTTCTTGAAACTGAGTTTGGGAAGTCTTAACTAGGACGTACGTTGTAGAAAGTAATTCTAAGGCAGGGGTCAGCAACCCGTGGCTCTGGAGCCACATGTGGCTCTTTCATCCCTCTGCTGTGGCTCTCTGTTGCCAGTCGGCTCCACAATTGATAGGGCTTTCAGTTAGGATAGGTAGAGGAAAAAGGATGCTACGTTAGGAGGAGACTCTATGATGGGGGAACCGGACTTCTGGTCGGCTCCAGAATTGAATGGGGACTTCCGGTTAGGACCTTTGTAGCTCTTTGAGTGTTTAAGGTTGCTGACCCCTAAGGAATAAAAACTCTGGCCAGTGAGTGCCCCATGTGAAGGAACTGAGCATCTTAGACCTCTGATAACTTTTCAACATGCTTTCCACAGCAATCAAGTTAATATGGAGTGATTTCCTGAAGATGAGAAATCTCATATTTCATTGCTATACTCTATGTATCTCCAGCTAGCATTTTAATTCATTCCATCCCTATTCGTTGGACTGCAACTCCCTTCCCCACCCCCCAAATTATTGTGGCTGGGCATGCTGTGAATTGTATCCCAATCCATCAAGAGAACACCTGATGGGAAAACCTGCCTTAGATTTATCCTGGGCCATTTGGGTGTTTTCAAATGGCAGGCTACTAAGATCGATCAGCTCAATCTGAGAACGTAAACATTCCTTTTTTCTCCTTAGTGAGTTTCCACTGATTCTTTTGAAAAACTCAATTTGGCCCTGGCATAACATAAAAGAATTATGAATGGAAGACATTTTTAGGAGGGCCCCCCTGGAAAAATCCATGAATGAGGCACTAGCATAGCCCTCTCTGGAAACATCCCTCGATCTTCTTAGAGATTCTTTATAATCACCGTTGTACTATTCTAAATCTCATTTGGACTCTCATCAACAACTTCCTTCTTGGATAGCAAAACTGTAGCTTTCTGTCTGGCCACAGGTCCCTTTTGATGCATGTGATCAGATATTCATCCCTTGAGGGGCACCGCCAACCCTTTAACGCAAAATAACATTCTGAACTCTCCTACCAAGGAACCTTTTTTTAGTGGGTTTTTTTTTTGCAAATTTCTCTAGACGTTTTATCCTCAAGGCTCCTTAGAAAACCACTGTGACATGCCAAGATTCACTAAGACACTGATCTGTCGACCTGACCACCATGTAAGACTTGGTTGCTTGCTAATGGTCCCAGCTTGAGACGTATCATATGTGAGTGGGTGGAAACGGAGGGAGATTTGTATGGTTTGTGCAGGTGAGTGGTGAAAAGGGGGCTGCTGATATGGAAGGGAACAGGGTCTCCTGAGGAGACGAGAAGCTCTCGCCATCAGAAACACAGCTGTGGTCTTGGGGGCAGTTTCTGCCCTTTCGGTTATATTTATAGAAGTACATATACATATATATTTTTTTTAATATAAATATTGATGGGTCTAGAACCCACGGAGGTGGAGTGAATGGGGGTTGTGGGAGGGGGCCCGAGCCTGCAGGACAGTGAGAAAAGCTCATATACGGGGTTGATTTAAAGTGGAAGGGATAATGCCCGCTGATGGAACAGGAGGCAAAGATGATAAGAAAAGGAAGGGAAGGAGAGGAGGGTCCTGATGGATCCGAGGACAGCTTATGATGTAGGCTGGTTGTTGCCAAGTCCTGCTGAGAGGGATGAGTGTAAGGGCCAGAACCTTAGTTTTCTCAACTGTCTTGTATGAAGTTCATGGATTTCTCAGAAGTTCTTCTTCTTCTTTTTTTTAAAAAAGTAGAGACCGGGTAGATCCTTGTGTTTCTCTCTTGGAAGAAACCATGGAACATAGCCAGCAGATCCCCAGAATGCTGTGCGCTCTGCCTGGCGGAGGGTTAGAAAAGGTGACCCCAGCCCTCACAGTCTGGTCTGGGCCTCTGGGATGTAGATCTCGATGCTGTCCGCGCTCTCAGTAGCTGAGCTCTGGCGGAAGGAGGCAGCCCGCTTGGCTGCCAAGAGCCTCTTGCGAGCTTCTTGTCTCTGCCGGTCCACAGAGTCCAGAGATCGGTCCTTCACCGGGTGCAGCCGGGAGCGTGGCGGCTTCTTTGGTATCGGCGGAGGCACCTTCTTTTCCTCCTGCTAGAGAGAGAAAAAAGGACACACACAGAGAGAGGAGAGATATGGAGAGAAAAGGTATAAGCCATCCATGGGTAAAAAGGAGATGTATCTGAAAAGGTTCCTGTGTCTTAGAACAGGGGTCTCCAACCATGGCCACTTTAAGCCTGGCGGACTTCAACTCCCAGAATTCCCCAGCCAGCAAGCTGGGGAATTCAGCCAAGCTGGGGAATTCTGGGAATTGAAGTCTGCCAGGCTTAAAGTGGCCAAGTTTGGAGACTCATGTCTTAAAAGACCAAATGTGGCTACTGAGGAGAAGACAGCTTTCGCAGCACTCCAGGATGGCCATCACAGAAGTTCACAATTAAGTTAGAAATGGATTTAGAAAACTCCTGCACAGAATTCTGGAAATATTCGTCTGAGGTCCTTTGTAACCTTCATTGTTTTTAAGTATAAATTAAAACATCATTAAGGTTATCGATTTCTTGGAGCCTTGTGACTTCTTGGGTAATCACAGCATGACATCCCAAATTAAGTTCCAAAGGTGCCTTTTCAAGAGGCAACTGGACTTTCTGGTTTTTCTTTGAAGATGTTTTGCTTCTCATCCAAGAAGCATCTTCAAAGAAAAAGCAGAAAGTCCAGTTGCCTTTTGAAAAAGCCCCTTTGGAACAACCATGACCTGGATGACTGAGAATCTCCATAGATATCCACCGTTAAGGTTGCTGATTCTACCTCTACCCCTTGCAAAATCCGATATAATTGCAAAACAATTTCTTAGAGGACATTGAATGGCTGTCTAAACTGATGCTATAGACTAGTGTTTTTAAACTTTAGTGTCAGGCACAAACAATTGGACAGGGTGGAGTTCAAACTGGCTACTTTATTGTATTTATAACACCTCACCCATGTTTTAATGATGTGTAGGTCATCCTGGAGTTGAGCATGACTCTTAGTGATTCTGTATCCTGTGTCAAAACTCTACCACTTTTAAACATCAGATGGAGCATTGATCACATCTTCATCTTGTCTTTTGGGACCACACCCTATGGAGATCATGATTTCTGGAATTGTCATGTAGCTACAAAGGCTGATTTTGTTTAGCTTCTGAGATCAGCCAAGGCTGACTAAGTGTTGTCGCCTAGGAGAGCTACGCGTATACAAATTTGTAATTTTATGCACATGAATTGATCACAAATATGCTCTGATGGAAGGACTGAAGTGCTTTAAAATGCATATTGCCATATTTCTATCAGCTTTTTATGGCCCAACTGCATGCATTTTTATACTTCTGGTACTCTAGAAATATTGCCATTAAAATTGTAGCTTTTGCCTGATGCATGAATGAACATGACAAACTTCGGTCTCTTGATCATCTTAACTCCCTCTCTGTTTAGGATATGGAATTGCTCTAACAAGAATGTGATTTTGACAGGGCTGGTTTAATGATCTCTTTGGCTCCTTTTAGTTTTGCTGAAGTAATGCAGAAGGAGAGACAGAAAATGCAGATAAATGAAGAGCAAAGAAAGTTTTATTCCCACACTAGATCAACTTTCCATATCCTGGCATTCCTGGGACATTTTAGCCACACACGCTGTGAATTACGAAAACTGCTGTCCCAAGTCATCAGGATTAGGGATGGTGAAGAATTTCAGGGTGTGTGCAAATAATTTTAATTTCTCATTCTGCAGCCAATCCACAAAGCAAAAGCTTTTCGTTCAAATGTTACCTTTTTACTGAATTTTGCAGTGCAGATTGTTTTTAAGGATAACTACATATTAGGGGAAAGTCTAAGATGATAGATAGATAGATAGATAGATAGATAGATAGATAGATAGATGATAGATGATAGATAGATAGATAGATAAGAGATAGATGAGACATAGATGGAGATAATAGAGGATATAGATGATAGACAATGGATGACAGGTATATACCAGTGGTGGGTTTCACAGTTTTTTACTACTGGTTCTGTGGGTGTGGTTTGGTGGGCATGGCATGGTTTGGTGGGCGTGGCAGGGGAAGGATACTGTAAAAATCTCCATTCCCACCCCACTTCAGGGGAAGGATACTGTAAAATCTCCATTCCATCCCTAATCCATGGGAAAGTTACTGCTAAATCCCCATTTCCTCCTGATCAGTTGGGACTCGGGAGGCAGAGAATAGATGGGGGCGGGGCCAGTCAGAATTTTTACTACCGGTTCTCCGAATTACTCAAAATTTCCTCTACTGGTTCTCTAGAACTGATCAGTACCTGCTGAAACCCACCTCTGGTATATACTGTAGATAGATGACAGAGATAGATGATAGAGATAATAGGAATAATAGATAGATGGTTGATAGATGACAGACAGCAGATAGAGCTAATAGATGGAGAAAATAGATATGATAGATAGATAGATAGATAGATAGATAGATAGATAGATATAGATAGATAAATAGATAGATGATAGGCAGACAGTCAAACAGACAGACAAATAGGAGAGAGAGAGAGAGATTGTGAATACCCATGAATGTATGCATATGAATGTTCATTAAAATCATGTACAAAAAAGAATTAAGGTTAAGGCCACTTAATTATTTGCAAAAATGACATATATTTGGAAGAATCCTGGCTTTCTGCACCCTTAACATGGAAGATGGGGAAGAAAGATCTACCTTATTTTTCGGAGTATAAGACGCACCTTAGTTTTTGGGGAGGAAAATAAGAAAAAAGCTCATTGGCAGGTGATACCCCCGATCAGCTGTTCCCAGAGGTGAATTTTAGCAACAGATTCCTTGGTTGTGAGCTCCGTGCCTTGCTTTTTTCTTTTGCTTTTTTTTCCTGCCTCTGAAAATTCTGAAACGCTGTTTCAAAAAACCCTTTTTTTTCCTGCCTCTGAAAGCCTCCGAAACAGAGCTTCAGTAAAAAAAGCCTCTGAAGTTCTGTTTGGGGGCTTCTTTTCTGAAGCTTCGTTTCTGATGCTTTTTTCAGCCTCTGAAACCTCCGTTTGAGAAGCTGGGTGGGGCTACATTCGGAGTATAAGACACACCCAGATTTTCACCCTCTTTTTGGGGGGAAAAAAGGTGCGTCTTATACTCCGAAAAATACGGTATGTCAAGGATCTGGGTTTGAAATGTGGCTTTTTGCCATGCTGGAGGTGTTGAAGCTGAAACGCTAAAGAGAACAGGCCTCTGGCTAGCACCCAACCCTACCAGCCAGACGTGCTGGCCTTAGTCTGGAAGTGCCTAAAAAAGAAATAGGCACAGCTGTGAGTGGATGCATGGAAGTGGCTTGAGATGCACACACGCAGACACACACAAGCGCACACACACGGAGAGCGAAAGAACAGACGCCTTAAAACGAAACACATGGCAAAAATAAATAAATAAACCAAATCTGGAACTTGTTTCTCAGCCAAATTCCGAGCTGTTCCCCCACCTCTCTATTTTCAGGAAGCCTGGCTGTTTTCTTCCTTCCTTTCTTAAAATATAATGAAAGGGAACAAAGATTCACTAAAAATGCCCAATTATTTTGCTGCGGCCAGCAACGCAGCTTTTACAGAGATGGGAGGGAGGGGTGTGTGCGTGTGTGTGTGTGTGTGTGTGTGTGTAGGAGGAAAAACAGCCCTGATTGCTGTCTCTCAATCCTTTATCTCTTTTATGTTCAGCAAATCTCTCAGGCCACCTGCGAGGCAAGGAAGCAGAAAGCGTCTGATGCGTGTTGAGCTGGGAGTTTGATTTATTTTTTTTCTTTCCTAAATTGGCAGATCTTTAGGAGATGTGTCTTCGTGGGAAAGAGTCCCTGGTACCATTAGAGCAGAGGTCTTCAAACTTGGCAGCTTTAAGACTTGTGGACTTCAACTCCCAGAAGTCTCCAGCCAGCTGTGCTTTCCCTCGTCTATTTTCCCTCCTCTATTTTTCCTATTATTTGCTTTTGTACTTTTGTATTTTATATAATAGAGGGACATGGTGGCTCAGTGGCTAAGATGCTGAGCTTGTCGATCGAAAGGTCGGCAGTTCAGCGGTTCGAATCCCTAGTGCTATGTATCAGGGTGAGCTCCCGTTACTTGTCCCAGCTTTGCCAACCTAGCAGTTAGAAAGCATGTAAAAAATGCAAGTAGAAAAAATAGGGACCACCTTTGGTGGGAAGGTAACAGCATTCCATGCGCCTTTGGCGTTGAGTCATGCCGGCCACATGACCACGGAGATATCTTCGGACAGCGCTGGCTCTTCGGCTTAAAAACAGAGATGAGCACTGCCCCCTACAGTCGGGAACGACTAGCATATATGTGCAAGGGGAAACTTTACCTTTAAAGATCTGACCTGTCTGATGTCCTGAACTAAAATCCACTACTGGAATTAAGCAGCTCAGTTGACATCGGTGGTTCTCCCTCATCATTATATTACTTCACCAAGCTCTAGAACAGAGGTCTTCAAACTTCTGGGAGTTGAAGTCCACAAGTCTTAAAGCTGCCAAGTTTGAAGACCTCTGCATTAGAGTAACAGTGACAATTTAACAGAGTTGGAAGGGACTTTGGCGGTCTTCTAGTCCCTTCTCAAACAGAAGTCTCTATAATACCATTCTGGATAAATGGCTACTGTATTTTTCGGACTCTATGACGCAGAAGACGCACCAAAATTTCGAAGAGGTAAGTAAGATCTAAAAAAGTTTTTGCCCTCCCCGGCCCCCAGGAGCACTCTGCAGGCCTCCCAAACCCTCCGCGTGCCCTGTTTTTTGCAAATGTGTGACGAGGGGAGCGGGGCTTCAGGAGGCCAAAAATGGCTGTATTCTGTGTATAAGACGCACCAACATTTCCACTCTCTTTTAAAGGGGGGAGGGAAGTGCGTCTTATACTCTGAAAAATATGGTATTTAGTCTCTTCTTAAAAACCTCCAGTGATGGAGCATCTACAACTTTTGGAGGAAAGCCATTCCACTGATTAAGTCTTCTCATTGTCAGGAAATGTATCCTTAATTCTAAGTTGGATCTGTCTTTGATAAGTTTCCATCCATAACTTTTTGTTCTGCCTTCAGGTGCTTCGGAAAATAAGTCAACCCCCTCTTCTCTGTGGCAACCCCTCAAATATCGGAAAACTAATGAGCCGAGGTGGCGCAGTGGTTAGAGTGCTGAACTGCAGCAACTTCAGCTGACTGCTAGTTCAGCAGATCAGCGGATCAAATCTCACCGGCTCAAGATTGACTCAACCTTCCATCCTTCCGAGGTGGGTAAAATGAGGACCCAGATTGTTGGGGGCAAGATGCTATTTAGTATACTGTCGATTGTTGTAAGCCGCCCAGATTCCTCGGAGAGTGGGCGGCATAGAAATATGATTAATAATAATAAATAATAATACATAAAAAAATAACTGATATCGGGACCCCTAGTCCTTCTCTTCATTACATTTCAGGTAGACTTACGACAGTTCATTTAGTGTCTGCTCAAAGTTACAATGGCACTGAAAAAAGTGACTTATGACTACTTTGCACACTTAACGACCGTTACAGTATCCCCACGGTCACGTGACTGAAATTCGGATTCTTGGCAGCTGACTCATATTTATGACGGTTGCAGTGTCCCAGGGTCATATGCATCCTTCTGACAAGCAAAGTCAATGGGAAAGCCAGGTTCACTTAACAACCATCTTACTAATTCAACCATTGCAGTGATTCACTTAACAACTGTGGCTAGAAAAGTCATAAAATGGGGCTAAAATTCACTTAGATGTTTCGCTTAGCAACAGAAATGTGGGACTCAATTCTGGTCGTAAGTCAAGTTCTACCTGTACACATATCCATTTCCTGCAACTGTTCATTGCACGGGGGTCCCCATTCTGGAGAATTCATAGGAAAGACCCCAATGCATTAAAGCTGCCATTCTGGGTTTGTGAGCAAATGAGGCTCAAAGGTATAACTTTATTGGTGGGGCGAGCATAGAAAGCTGCTCTTGGTAGTGTGGTTTCCTGGGAAACATCCATTACTCTGCAGTTTCCCTGGCAGTTCATGCTTCCCAGTTTGAAAATGTTTAGTGGAAAAACTTCTGGCTGGAGGTCATTCCTAGGAAGGATGAGAAGCCGGGCAGGCCACTGACTCAGAGAACATCCTGTGAAATGCAAGATAGGAGCTTCAAAAGGACCTGTTCATTGTCTCATACATAGCCACAGTCCATCCAACTCTTCTCTACTTGGACAGATATTTCAAATTTCAGATGCAAACTTACTTTCACCAAACTTCCTTATATCAGTTCAAAAAAGAGCCAATAGGAACACAAGCAAAGAAACACAAGCGAACTAGAGAACTTCCTGTGAAAATGGAAGATAGGAACTTCCTTGTTCATTGCCCCATTCATGCCATAGTCCCGTGATGGCGAACCTATGGCACGTGTGCCAGAGGTGGCACACAGAGCCCTCTCTGTGGGCACGCATGCCATCACCAGCTGCTTTTCTGGTTTCCCGGCATGCACATGCACACTGGCCAGCTGGTTTCACGGGCGCTAGTGCCAGAAAATGGCCTGAAAATGGCCTGAAAAACAGGGCATTTGGGGGCCATTTTCTGGACCGTTTTCAGGCTGTTCTCCAGGCCAAAAATGGCCCTGAAAATGGCCAAAAATGGTGTGATAATGGCCTGGAAAACGACTTGTAAATGGCCAAAAAAATGGCCAAAAATGCCCCCAAAACAGGCATGTGCACCAGCCAGCTGGTCTTTGGGTTTCCGGCGCTCCAGCACATGTGCATTCCAGTTTGGGCATTCTGTGCCAAAAAGGTTCACCATCACTGCCATAGTCCATCCAATTCTTTTCTATTTGGACAGAAATTTTGGAAGCAAACTTATTTTCATCAGGCTAAACAAGACCCAGTACGGTCAGCAAAGAAAATATAGCCAAGGGGTTTTATCTCATCCTCTTCTTTTTTACCTTAGCCTCAATGGGCTTCCACCCGTTAGATTTGAGTTGCTGAAGTTCGGCAAACTTCATGCTGACATCCTCAATTGAGAGCTGCAGGAGATCCCAGAATCCAGCCAAATCCTGGAAAGTGGGCATGGGGAAAGCATTGGGATCCTGCCAGGAAGAAAATGAAAGGGAAAAAAAACCATTTAGAGTTTGGTGGCAGAGTCAGATTTTGGTCTGCTGCAAGAACGATTGCGTGACGTGGGCAAAAATATGAAGAGGGCATCCTTGAAGGTGAGATCAAAACTTTGCCTGTTTTTTAGTGTGGAGCAGGGGTCTCTGTTCTGCCCCAGCTACGGACCCCAAAGAACAGAGCGCACACAAAGTTTGTACAAAACTTAATTTACTAAAATAACTCAGTCTTTTTCAAAACAAAAGCTGTTAATGAACTTTTTTAACAGCCTACAAGAAACCAAAGATAAAGTAATCACAATCTTACTAAGGTTGGCAGATAGTCCAGAATCAATTTGCAGAGAAAACAAATGCGAAGTAGAGTGAACTAAAGTTGTTCCCTACAAATTGCTTCAGTCGGCGTTCCTCCTTAAATAGGCCAATTAGCCCCAAGCCTTACTCTCGAGGAGACCTCCTCCTGAGGAGCCACTCCTGCCTTTTGGCCGCGTGCCTGTGCATTGAGAAGAGGCTCCTCCTCTTCGTCCTCTTCACTTAAAGGAGCTTCTGGAGGTTCTGAAGGCCCTGACTGAATCCCTGCCTCTGGCACCACATCTTCTCCAGCTTCTTCATTGTTTGACTCAAGTGCCAGCTGCACAGGCTGCTGCTGCAACACCACACCAACCTCCTCGCTATCAGAATCAGCTACAATCCACACAGGCTGCTGACAGGCCACAACAGTCTCCAACCTTGTCAATTTTAAGCCTGGTGGACTTCAACACCCAGAATTCTGGGAGTTGAAGTCCTCCAGGCTTAAAGTTGACAAGGTAGGAGACCCCTGGTATGGAGTATGGAACATCAAAAGCATCGGTGTGGCTGATTTATTGACTTTTGGACCATCACACCCTGTAGACCTTCCTGGTCTGCTGGGAACTGAAGTTTAAGAACATTCAGAAGACAAGGCTTTGCCCATTTCTGGTTCAGTATGGCATGTGGCATTTTCAATGACATCTTGGCATCTACTGTAAAATCACGCCCAGGGAAAACTGGCTGAACTCACAGGTAGCATGGGCAAGTTTTACAACTCCCTCTTTTCTTCCAAAATCTCTGAAGGTGGCAGCACCAGACTGACCATTGTGTAGATTGAAACATAAGGAGGAACCACCAGGAGTTCAGGGTTAGAGGTTAGACATCAAATCAACCAATTTAGAAGAAATTTGTGGCAAGCCAATATTGCATTGTTGCCAAGGAAGTCCCTGGACATGACCGTGAAGTCACCAGAAACTGAATTCTTGGAGAAAGCTGGACTTGTCTTTAACCACTCCAAATTTGGAAGGCACGTTAAGAAAGCCTATTTATGCATCACATAAATGTATATCATATATCAAATGTTCCCCTCACCATATTTTGCTGGCAGAGTCGGTAAAACTGCTGGACTTTCTGGCTCATCAGGAGCTGGGCACTGCCAACCGCACTACGGATCTTCTCAAGAACTGGACAGGAACAAGATAAAGCAAGAAAATCAATGGAAACAGTCACGATTGGGATAAATTTGAAGCCTGTTCTGTACTAGTGATTCTTGATAGTTCCTTCCTCTGCATGACAAATCAGCTTATAAGAGCCTCCAACCTTGTCAACTTTATGACTTGTGGATTTCAACTCCCAGCTGAGGAATTCTGGGGGTTGAAGTCCACAAATTGTAAAGTTGCCAAGGCTGGAGACCCTTGAATGGCATTGCATAGGTTTTTAAAGAGCAATCTTTTATTTCTTTAAGACAAGGCAACCAGCATCGAGAGAAGCTTATTAATGCTGGAGTTGAAACAAGCTTGGAAGAATAGAATAAAATAGAATTCTTTATTGGCCAAGTGTGATTGGACACACAAGGAATTTGTCTTTGGTGCATATGCTCTCAGTGTACATAAAAGAAAAGATACGTTCATCAAGAATCATAAGGTACAACACTTAATGATAGTCACAGGGTTCAAATAAACAATCAGGAAACAATCAATGTCAATGTAAATTGTAGGGATACAAGCAACAAAGTTACAGTCATACATAGAAGATGCTAATTCTTTGGAAAACTGGCATTTACGACAGGCAAAAAGCCCCCAAATTTGGCACCAACAGCAGATTTCCTCCGGATGCAAATAACAACTTCAGAGGAAGTTTCTCCTTCTCATCTAAATGGCTGAAAGGATTAAATCCCTCTCCCTCTCCATGCTTGCTGTTATCTGGGGAACATCCAGCCCCATGCATTCTATTTCTACGTTTCAGAGATGGCATGTTAATTACAAGAGATCAAGGGCATATTTGAATGATTCCCCAAGGGAATGAAAAAAAAATCTATACATTTCTCTATGAACCTTCCAGTTGCTTTTCTATGTATGTGTTATAAGTCAATCTATGAAAAATTACGCTAACCATGAACAAAATAGTTAGGTGTGTTTACTGTTATGTACAATGTTGGCTTAGTTTAGTGAGTGAACCCAGTTTTACCCAAAGTAGGAAAGGGGACTGCATGTCTGTACAAATGTTGTGGAATTGCACTTCCGATAACCAAAAGCATTGGTTCAAACCACTTTCAAACACCTCTTTAATATAGATAGTCCTCAACTTACAATGGTAACTGAGCCCAGAATTATGGTCACAAGTTGTGCTGATTATTAAACGGGTCATCATATGACCGACCGGATTTTACAACTTGTTTTGTGGTGGTTGTTAAGTGAATCACCATGGTCACTAAGCAAATTCATGGCCATTAGCTGAATGCCACGGTTGCTAAGCAAACCTATTGTCTGCAATGGGTGTGTTTTGCTGAAATTTTTGCTGAAATGACCGACTTTGAACGGTCATTAAACGACTGTTGTAACTGGAGGACACTCTGTAATCAAGTAAATTGAAGGCATTTCAAGAGGAATCCGTGGATGGACTTCTCCCTTTTAAAAGTGTTTGAATAAGCAAATTATTTATGTAACGCAAGGACGACAATTTCTGCATAGCCCTCTCCAGATATTTTTTCTAATCTAAAAGCAACATGAAATGCAGCACCTATTTATGGCTTTTGATTTATTGGTCTAAATGTTGGATACTACTCATCGCAATCATCATTTCGTTCTCTAGTTAGGTATTAATTTTCTTGTCCGAAAATATGTTCAGCCACAGAACCCTACAGTTTGGCTTGTGCCCAGGAACAGTGCAGATGGAGCTACCCAACCTCCCGGCCCTGGGGAGACTCACTCTCTTCCGGCAGATCGTAATCTTCTGCCTCCAGTTCCATCTGCTGGCACCAGCCTTCCATCTTTTCCACCTCGGCCTGCAATAACTTGATGAACCACTCGCCGTCCCGGTGGCAAGGCGACGCTCGGCCAGAATCTGGCAGGCTGCGGGAACCTCGGTCCATCCAAGACTCCTGTCGCGGCACTTCCACCGTGTCGTATTGCATCTGATAGTCCTCCCGATAGGCCCACTGCCCTTGCGTGTGAACGGTTTTGTAGACGGAATATTGCCGGGTGGATTCGGGCTCGGAGGAGTGCCGCTGGAAGGAACGTCCAAACTGAAGGGCCTTGTCCTCGGTGGCCACGGCCAGCCCAGCCAAGCCTTCCAGCTCTAAGTCAGCCTGCACCCCTGCTGTCACACTGTTGGACCGCTTGAACCGAGCACGCCTAGATGAAGAGAAGAAAGGATTAGATTTCCCTGTGTGAGGCAATATAGTAGGGGAGGTGGGTTCTCAGGAGGGAGGGGCTGTGTTCCAGAGGAGTAAGAGGCAACTCAGCTGTGATATTTTGTGTGAGAAAACGAGGGTGAAGACAGCCTCTCCCTAATAGTTCCCAAAGTATGTCGTAGATTCAGATAGTAGACTTTTTAGCCTGGCAAGACTCTGTTTAGAGGTGTGGGAACAATAAAAAAACTTACCATATTTTCCAGAGTATAAGACGTACCATTTTCACCCCAAGAAGGGGGTGAAAATCTGGGTGCGTCTTACACTCTGAATGTAGTCCCACCCAGCTTCTCAAATGGAGGTTTCAGAGGCTGAAAAAAGCATCAGAAAAGAAGCTTCAGAAAAGAAGCCCCCAAACACAGCTTTAGAGGCTTTTTTTCTGAAGCTCTGTTTCGGAGGCTTTCAGAGGCAGGAAAAAAAGTTTTTTCTGAAACAGAGTTTCAGACGTTTCAGAGGCAGAAAAAAAAAGCCAAAAAAAGCAAGGCACAGAGCTCACAACCAAGGAACCTGTTGCTAAAATTCACCTCTGGGAACAGCTGATTGGGGGTATTCTGGGAGGCTGATCCACCTGCCAATCAGCTTTTTTCTTATTTCCCCCCAAAAAACTAAGGTGCGTCTTATACTCTGAAAAATACGGTAGTTTGGAGGAATCATATGTCATTCTTGGTTCAGGGTGTGACACCCTGATATTCTATAACACAAAGCAATTAAATGAAGAGAGGGTTGATCCACCTGACTCAGTAGGTTCTACTTTGACCATGGTTGAGTCATCTGGAACAACTCTTTGTTTATTTATTTATTTATTTTATTAGTCATATTTCTATGCCGCCCACACTCCGAGGACTCTGGGCGGCTTACACCAAAGACAGTATACTAAATAGCATATTGCCCCCAACAATCTGGGTCCTCATTTTACCCATCTTGGAAGGATGGAAGGTTGAGTCAACCTTGAGCCGGTGAGATTTGATCTGCTGATCAGCTGAACTAGCAGTCAGCTGAAGTAGCTGCAGTACTGCACTCTAACCACTGCACCACCTCGGCTCTCTTCCAATCCTATGATACAAAACTTTCTCATATACATAGCTTTTGGAAACTGCATGTTATAAACTGAACGGCCCTCTCTCAACAGAGGGGGAAGGATGCGACATCATCTATCTCCAGTCTACAACACAGTCCTTTCAACAGTTCCATGCCCATTTGCACCACTCAGGTGACCCTTATGACTTGCTAAAAGGATGCAAATGACCAACTGTCTGCAAGGAGTATAAATCCTTCCATCCCCTATCATTCAGTCAGAGCTGAAGAAGCTTCTTGGATGAGAAGCGAAATGTCTTCAAAACAACAACAACCCAATAACCAGAAAGTCCAGTTACCTCTTGAAAAAGCACCTTTGGGACAACCATGACTTGGATGTCTGAGAATCTCCATAGACATTGATGCATGTTATAAAGTTCTTTCTCGACCATTGGGAGCCATAAAAAACTGGGGGTGATTCAGTGACATTATCAGAGAGAGAGAGTAAGGCTAGAATGCTGAACCTCTATCTATCTATCTATCGATCTATCTATTAATTAAATTTATATGCCGCCCTATCTCCAAAGACTCAGGGAGGCTCACAACAATAAAACAATCAATTAAAATTATAAAATACATAATGTACATATATAATTTATATTAAACCCCCCAAACTCTAAAAACCCTCTCAATCCAGGCTGGGTGATGTAAACAACCACGTCTTTAATTCGAGGCGGAAGGTGTGAAGGTCAGGGGCCAACTGGAGCCCCAAGGGGGAGATGATTCCAAAGGGTGGGCACGTCCAGAGAAAGCTCTACCCCTAGGGGTTGCCAGCCGACACTGTCTAGCTGACGGCACCCGGAGCAGGCCCTCCCTGTGAGAACGCACCGGGCGATGGGCAGCTGTTGCTGGCAGCAGATGGTCTGCCAAATATCCTGGGTCCAAGCCATGTAGGGCTTTATAGGTGATCACCAGCATCTTGAATCTCACCCGGAGGGCAACCGGCAACCAATGCAAGTCACGCAGGAGGGTGTAACATGGGAGTATCGGGACCCTCCCATCAGAACACGCGCGGCCGCATTCTGTGATTGGTGGTCAAAATATATTAGAGATGGGCATGCAAAATGGGAAGCCTGGCATGGATTTTTTTTTAAAAACCCATTCTCTTGGAACATGTCAGTTTTCTCCTGGAATGTGCTAATCTGTGCAACCCAGAGACAGTTTGATAATTCTAGAAGTTCAGAGACAGATAAAGGAAGGGGTTCATGGTTTCCAGAGCTGTTTCAACTTTGAATCTGAATGATATGAGCAGTTTCCTTTTCCAGCCAATCTAGTTCTACAATTGTATGAACTACCATGTTTCCCCGAAAATACAACTGGGTCTTATTTTCTTTTGGGTCCTAAAATAGGCACTAGGGCTTATTTTCAGGGGGTATCTTATTCCTCCCCCCCCCATGTACAGAAGGCCCACTTTTTCTGCTTGCTCATGGTGGGGCAGGAGGGTCGCTGTCCAGGCTCTTAAGTAGGGCTTATTTTGGGGGTAGGGCTTATATTAGGCACATACATAAAAACTATTGGCCAAGTTGTATCCCGATTTATCACCTAATTGTTGGAGATGCAACCATAAATCTGGAACATTTAACCTCATGTGGTGGAAATGCCCCATCACAAGGAAGTATAGGTGTCAAATTCAAAAATGGTTAGAAGAAATTACAAAGCAAAAAATAGACTTGAAACCTGAATAGTTTTTATTAGGAATATTGGACCCGAAAATGAACAAAAACCTTCAATACATTATATTGCACATACTTACCGCAGCAAGAAATTGCACATTCGCAAAAAATTGGAAACAAAAAAATGTACCCTCAGACGAAACAGTAATTAGGAAAATTCTAGAATGAGCAGAGATGGATAAAACGACTATGGAGTTGAAAGAGAGAGAGGATTTGGAATATTATGAAATATGGAATAAAATATACAGTTGGCTCGAAAATAGAAATCAGAACAAGAAATGTTTAACTTAATATTGATCAAACTTAAAGTAACTGAACAATGTTAAATAAAGAGATGTAAATATAAACGAATATAAATGTGTAGATAAGAACAATGAATATTATAATGTGTGTATATATTTATATGTTGGAGTAATGTGATTATTCTACTATTGAGTCGTAAATAGAAATGATAGAATAGAGAACTACAAAAGCAAAATACGTTAGTCGATACGAAATGCTGTAAAATTACCATTAATGTTATGTAATGTTCAATACATTATGTCTTGACATGTTTTGTTTTTATATATGTGTGATTGTTTTTTGTGTTGTTTTTAAAGACAAACTGTTTAATAAAAATTATTTTTTTTAAAAAAAACCATGCTAGGGCTTATTTTCAGGGTAGGTCTTATTTTCAGGAAAACAGGGTACTTTGGGGCCCAAGAATTAGAATGTCAAGATTATATGGGGAACTTTGGGAAAAAGTGTCTATTACATCCAGTGTGATAGCTTACTGCAACTCTTTCTGCAACAAAGCTACTGGGTCCCAGAGGCAGGAACAAGAGTCAGGAAAACCCTCAACAAGCAGGAACAAATTCCATGCCTTCTTGTTTGAGCACCAACCTCCCTTGCGTTTCCTGGCCTGTTTCTATGGCAACCAGTGTTGGATGGATGCTAAAGGACCAGAGAGAGACTGAGTGCAGCAGAGGACGTGCTGGCCAATTGCTCACGGGAAGAAGAAAAGGGGTATCTACCTAAGTACTTCAAAATTCAAGGGTCTGTGTGGTAGGGCTATCATGCAGGGGTGAAATGTAAAATTTGTTACTACCGGTTCTGTGAGCGTGGCTTGGTGTGTGTGTGTGTGTGTGTGGGTAATGTGACTGGGTGGGCGTGGCAAACTTTTTTTTTTTAAACTTTTCAAAGCATTTTTTCTAATGCTTTGAAAAGCCTCTGCCGATCAGGCAACTCAGCTGGGATCGTCAGAGACTTTTCAAAGCATTTTTTTAACCACTTCTTCGGCCAAGAGGTTGCAGAAAAAAATGCTTTGAAAAGCCTCTGACGATCCCAGCTAATTTTTTAATTTAATTTAATTTTTTTTAATTTTAATTTGATTTATATGCCGCCCTTCTCCGGAGACTCAGGGCGGCTTACAATGCACTAAGCAATAGCCTTCATACTTTTGTATATTTATACAAAGTCAGCTTATTGCCCCCACAAACTGGGTCCTCAATTTACCTACCTTAGAAAGGATGGAAGGCTGAGTCAACCTTGAGCCTTGGTGAGATTCGAACCTGCAATAATTGCAGGCAGCTGGTGTAATAACAGGGTGCTTTAGACCACTGTACTATCCAAGGCTCCAAGGCTAAGCCGCAAAGCATTTTTTCGTCGGAAGAGGTTGTAGAAAAATGCTTTTAAAAGTTAAAAAAAAAAGCCTCTGATGATCGTGCGGCTCAGCTGGGCGTGGGGAGGTGGGGTGCAGGGATTTTTGCTACCAGTTCTCTGAACCATCCGCCTCCATGGCAGCTGGACGACATTCCCTAAATGCAGGGTACGTACTCAGATAGTTTTCACTTAATGATGGTAATTGGGACTGGAATTTCCATCATGGAGTTGCAAACATCACATACTTTGCTGCTTAGCGATGGAAATTCTGGCATGTATGGTTGCCGTCGTTAAGTGAATTACCACGGGTCATTAAGTGAGGATCTCATGTGGGTGGCCATTTGTGACTTCCTGCTGGCTTCCCATTGGCTTTGCTGGTAGGAAGCCAAGAATGCAAATGACGATCACATGACCTCAGGATGCTGCCAGTGACGTAAGTATGAGAACCTGTCATGAAATATCACTCATTCAGCACTGTCATAAGTTCAAACAATCATTGAATGAGTGGTTGTTTAGTGAGGACTACCTGCAGTTTGATTTAATCTAATTTACTCTTGAATACTACTTGTCAGCTGATTCTCTAGTCATGGATTTGTTTTTTCACATCAAACATTAGTGTTAGGTTGTGTTAAGAGCTCTCACCCAAGGCTTTTGATGGGTCCCGAAGGCCTTGGAGCAGGGGTGAAATCCAGCAGGTTCTGACAGGTTCTGGAGAACTGGAAATTTTGAGTAGTTCGGAGAACTGGCAAATACCATGTCTGACCGGCCCCAGAGTGGGGTGGGAATGGGAATTTTGCAATATCCTTCCCCCAGGAATGGGGAGGGAATGAAGATTTTGCAGTATCCTTCCCCTGCCACGCCCACCAAGCCACACCACACCCACCAAGCCACGCCCACAGAACTGGTAGTAAAAAAAATCTGGATTTCACCCCTGCCTTGGAGCCTCAAATTGTGCACCTCTGATTTAATCTGCCTTACAG
Organism: Ptyas mucosa; assembly: GCA_012654045.1. Lineage (NCBI taxonomy): Eukaryota > Metazoa > Chordata > Lepidosauria > Squamata > Colubridae > Ptyas > Ptyas mucosa. The sequence continues at coordinate 6,258,083 of WNWU01000029.1, forward strand.
GTCTGTCATTTGATCTATTCTGGGTAGGGAGATATTGGAAGGAGTGGTCAAAAGTCAAAAAAGTCCAGACGTGGCTGTGATTGCAGGGTGGCCCTTTGTCCCAGGCGTTGCATCCAAGGAAGAGTCAAAGCCTCAATCTCTACTTGTGAGTATGTTTGATGAGTCCCCGTGTCATCTGAAAAGGGTACCACCTAGCGAAATCCCTCGAAAGGCATTCTGAAGTCATTCTGACTTTTTTCCTACCATGCTAAACCTCAAGACGGGGCAATAATATTCAGACTTGGCCCCAAAGCATCCCTAGATACCCAAATTGTCCTTAACCATCACAGACTATAGCAGTGATGGCTAACCTTTTCCGGACCGACTGCCCAAAGCACAGATACGAGCCCAAACCCCCAAAATCCAATGCACGTGTGACCCCCGTGTATGCGCCCTGCCCCCACGCCTCCCGCATGCCACATGCCCCTGCACATGCATGTGCCCCCCCACATGCCCCAGGCATGTGTGAGCAGCCCACCCTCACGCATGTATATGCCCCCTGTTCCCGCCCCCCCACATGTACGGCAGCGACCCGATGACCAGTTGGCCAGAGGGAGGCACGCGCACATGCGTGACGGAGCTGAACTGGAGCGACAGCTCACATGTCCACAGAGAGGGCGCTACGTGCCACCTGTGGCACCCGTGCCATAGGTTCACCATCATGGGATTATAGCAATGGATTATAGCAATGACTATAGCTTTTCTTGCTTGAGTTTCTCTGGAAATTTTGCCTTGCAAATACTGATCTGGGGGTGGGGGGAAGACGATACGGCTGATAATTTTTTGCATTAATGCAGGGGATTGGTGGCATGATGTGAGCTTGTGTATGTGTGTGTGTGTGTGTGTGCCTGCCTGTGTGCGTACGTGTGTGAGGGAAGAGATGCAGGCGCTGAGATGTATGCTTAACCAGCCATACCGTTTATCTTCTTCCACTTGAACACCAATGGAGTGGAACTCTCGACAGCTTCGGCTTTCAGTGTCAGAATCGGAGATGGTTTCCACCTTTTGGGGAAGGGAAAGAAGACAGCAAGAAGGAAAGAAAGAAGTTGATTAATGGATCCGGAAGAAAAACCTAATTAGTGGAACGGAGGAGAGGTGGGTAGCTGCTTAATACAAAAGAAAGTTTATTAATAGAACCAAAAAAAGAGAAAAAAAGAACTGAGACTTAATAACAAACATAATCCTGATAGTCTTCATCATTCATGAATAGGACGAGAATTTCTGTTGCTAAGCAAGACAGTGTTTAAGTAAGTCATGCCCGATTTTAAGATCTTTTGTGCCACGGTTGTTAAGCATGGTTGTTAAGTGAGTCACGTGGTCATTAAGCGATTCTGACTTCTCCCCTTGACTTTGCTTGTTGGGAGCCAGTTGGGAAGGTCGCAAATGGTGGTCCTATGACCCCAGGATACCGCAACCATGGTAAATACAGGATTGCCAAGTGCCCTAATTTTGATCATGTGACTATCGGGGATACTGTGACGGTTATAACAAATGTCTCACTGAACAACATAAATTTTGGGCTCAATTGCAGTCGTAAGTCGAGGACTACCTGTATTTATTGAACCATTCTAATCCACCATCGAACAAGAGAAAACGATCACTGCCCATTAAATACAGCTGTAGCACGGTGTGTGAACCTGGCTACTAGTTAGGTTTTTCACAACATGGACCGTAAAGTGCCCAACTTCTATTTTAGCCTGATGTGTAAACACACTTGTTAGTGTGCAATTTATGTGCACATGAAGAGGTTTGTGTGTTTTTATTTAATACCGAGCTTCCTTCAAAGCAGCAGGAAGCAAAATGCTGAACTGGAACCCCACGAGGCTGCCAGATCTGTCTGCGGAAGATGCTTGGTCCATTTTGGCAGAGCAATCCCACGGTGGTTTACTGAAGGCTACCTGTGGCCATTGGGTCCTAAGTTCACTTCTGTTGCAAAAACAGAGGCCTGGAGAAGAAGCTGGAAGCTCTCCATGCCAGGAAAAGCTTTAAATGGCCAAACCTCTACCCTCTAGGCTGCTCTTAATGGCACCAGACTGGTTTAAAAGCAAAACAAAGCATCAAGTTGGAAATAATTCTTCTCCTTCTCCTTCTCCTTCTCCTTCTCCTTCTCCTTCTCCTTCT
>WNWU01000029.1:6270160-6292490 GCA_012654045.1 Ptyas mucosa
TGTAGAATGAAGAATGTAGAATGTAGAATGTAGAATGAAGAATGTAGCATGTAGAATGTAGAATGAAGAATGAAGAATGTAGAATGAAGAATGTAGAATGTAGAATGAAGAATGTAGAATGTAGAATGTAGAATGTAGAATGTAGAATGTAGAATGAAGAATGTAGAATGTAGAATGTAGAATGAAGAATGTAGAATGAAGAATGTAGAATGTAGAATGAAGAATGTAGAATGTAGAATGTAGAATGAAGAATGTAGAATGTAGAATGAAGAATGTAGAATGAAGAATGTAGAATGAAGAATGTAGAATGAAGAATGTAGAATGAAGAATGTAGAATGTAGAATGTAGAATGTAGAATGTAGAATGTAGAATGTAGAATGTAGAATGTAGAATGAAGAATAGAGTAGAACAGAACAGAACAGAATGGAATGGAATGGAATAGAATAGAATACTTTATTTGGCCAAGTGTGATTAGACACACAATGAATTTGTCTCTGCTGCAGAAGCTCCAGTGTACTTTCAAAGCAACAGAATGATAATAATCATTCTCATAATAATACCAATAAGAGGGGAGTAAAGAAGATACTAGATTTCTGATGGTCAATGATTACGACAGAAGTCAAGTAAGAGGCTGGTCACAAACAGTGCTTGTTGAACTGGCCCCAGCCAAGATACAGCTTCCCTCCAGCATTGAAGCCATCCCAAACCTACCTGAACACCGATAGATGGACGCCATTTCCTCTGGCGAGCCAAACTTCTTAGCTCTTCCCTCCCTGGAATCGTCCTGATGATAAGGGTGGAAGGTTTGGGGGAAGTCCGGGGTTGGACCGAAGGCAAATCCAGAGACATGGCAGTGATCTTGGTGCTTTCTAAACTCTCAGAAGAGTTGCAGTGCTTGGTGGCCTCTTTGGCCCAGGATGGACTTCGGTTGATCTCTCTGGGCAGGAAACTGTCATGGGTAGATTCGGTGCTGCTTTGGGCTGTAACAGCAATGAGGGGCTTGGCTTTGATTCCTGAAGGGAGGGCTGGTGGAGCTTTCCGGTAACTAAAAGCTATATGGAAGTTGGGGGTGGGTAGGGAAGAGAAAGGAAAGCAAAATGAAACAATTAAAAAGGATGCTTTAATTAGCATCTACTAGGCTACATCCAGGCAGTGGTGGGATTCAAATAATTTAACAACCGGTTCTCTGTCCTAATGACCAGCTGAGTAGGCATGGCTCAGTGGTCATGTGACCATGTGGGCGTGGCCAACTCAACTTCACTCACATCGATGGGCGCTTCGCTTTAGCTGTTACAATGTAATAAGGGTTAACCAGAGAGGCAGTTTCTGTAAGCAGGGCAATAAAGATTAGGCTAGAAACAACCAGAATGTTTCCTCCTTGCCTTCCTTACAGGATTAGCCCTGCAAAGTGGAAAAAAAACCAAAATAAGATTTCTTCTAACAACCGGTTTTCTGAACTGTTTGGAAAGTTAACAACTGGTTCTCCTGAATAGGTGCGAACTGGCTGAATCCTACCACTGCATCCAGGGCATCACAATCTCCTTATCCCGAGACTGCCTGGTTTGGTATTAATTTATTGAAATGGGAAGAAGGAATAACTCTGAGGAACAGCAGGAAGAGTTGCAACCAAAACAATGTCTGCCATAAAGAAGAGGGGGTCAACCTATTTTCCAAAGTACCTTTGGCGGACGAAAAGCATCTGAACTAATCAAGGAGAGAAGCAACCTGGAACTAAGGAGAGATTTCCTGATAGTTAGAAAAATTAATCAATGGAACGACTTGCCTCCAGAAGTTGTGGGCACTCCAACACTGGAGGCTTTTAAGAAGAGATTGGACAACCATTTGTCTGAAATAGTATAGGGTTTCCCACTTGAGTGGAGGATTGGACTAGAATCAGTGGTGAAATGTAAAATTTGTTACTACCGGTTCTGTGGGCGTGGCTGGGGGGGGGTAATGTGACTGGGTGGGTGTGGCCAAAATGTTTTTTTACTTTTAAAACCATTTTTTCTACAACCTCTTCGGCCGAAGAGGTTGTTAAAAAATGCTTTTAAAAGCCTCTGGCGATCCCAGATGAGTTGCCTGATCATCAGAGGCTTTTTAAAAAAAACTTTTAAAAGCATTTTTTCGGCCGAAGTGGTTGTATAAAAAATGCTTTTAAAAATAAAATAAAAAGCCTCTGATGATTGCAAGGTTCAGCTGGTCATGGGGGGGGGGGGGGCAGGGATTTTTGCTACCGGTTCTCCGAACCACCTACCGCCATCACTACCAGATCGGGCGATCCGGTCCAAATCGGGAGCATTTCACCCCTGACTAGAATACCTCCAAGGTTCTTTCCAGCTCTGACCGTTTGTTATACAATGGTCAGATAAAAAAAAATCTGAGTCCAAAGCCAAAATGTAATTTGAGAAAACTTTCAGATCTGATCTTCCCTAGTTCTCATGAAGATTAAGAGAGGGAGGGAGGAACTTCATTTAGACTTGTTGGCAGTTCTCTCAAGTAGACTAGGCTTGGAAGCCAAAGACCCTCAAGTAAATATTATTTTTATTGTAAGTTTATAATAACAGAATCTTGCAAATTTCAATGTGCTTTCTCTAATTACACTTCTCCCCGGGACTCGGGTGTCTTTTATCTGACTGTTGTTTTGGTTTTGGATCTTCCTCTTGTTCTTCAAGGTTATTCCTTCTGTCCATTACATTTATAGACCCAGTTTATTGATAAGGTTGGCCAAGGACAGAAAACCCGATCAGTTTTTGTCTTTATTCTTTCCTGTACAAATACAAGCTAACGTGAATTGATTCATAACAAAAACAAGTCAGTCAGCTTTAGGTACAACGAATAGAATTCTACATTCCTGAAACTGAGAGTGAAAGTTGGTTTGTTAGCCTGTAAATTGCTTCAGGTATAGCTTCCTGCCTAAAAACATGGCGGGCTCCACATCATTCCATAGAACAGCCTTCTCATACCTTCCTCAAGATCAGCTCTAAATTCGTTTCCATCACATTACAGCTTATTACCAAAAGGTCTTCTGTTAATCTCATCTACCTAGAGCCGTGATGGCGAACCTATGGCACGGGTGCCACAGGTGGCACGTGGAGCCATATCAGTGGGCACGCGAGCCCAGCTTCAGCACACATGCATGTGCTAGCCAGCTGATTTTTGGGTCTTCTGGGCCCACCAGAAGTCAGGAAACACACTGTTTCTGGCCTCTGGTGGGCCTCAGGGGGGATGGGAAAGGCCGTTTTCACCCTCCCCAGGCTCCTAGAAAGCCTCTGGAGCCTGGGGAGAGCGAAAAACAGGCTTACCGGGCCCACCAGGCTGTCACGTGCCAAAAATGGGGGGAGCATGGGGGGGGGGCGGGTGCATAGAATTATGGATGTGGGCACGCGTGCCGTGCTCCCCCCGCTTTTGGCACGCGATGGCAAAAAGGTTAGCCATCACTGACCTAGAGGTTGCTCAACCCATACCTAGAGGTTCTTCTTGGTACTTACAGGTGCTTGGCTTGAGGATGCTGCTGGTGAGAGGTTGGCCAGGCTGGTGAGTGGTTGTTGCCATGGTGAAGAGAGAGAGGCAGTCATCGTCCTGGGAGCAGCCAGCTTGAATGGCCCGCAGGTAACTATGGCTGCGCATGCGGAAGCAACCGGGCAGATCCAAAGCCTCCACAGCCTGGGACTCCACCTCTCCGAAAACAGACTCACACACAGCCTCAAACTGATGATTCAACTCATCATTGATCTGGGAAGACAATGGAAGGGTGAAGAGGAGGGAATTCAGACTCATTCACATATTCAATCATTTATCCATAAGTTGTCCTACTAAGTGTACCTTCAAAGGAGTGTATCTACCTGGTGTCAACTTTCTGATGGGTGTCGGTTCTCACAAATCGCTATCGCATTCACCGTTACAACTAAGGCATATTGCTGGTTTCTTACACCACTTGAAGTCAAACTATGGTAGCTTGTTGGCTATCATCTCAATGTATTGCCTGAACCTCAGCATTTGTTTCACAGACCATGCCTAAATCAAAATTGAGGCTTCTTCAACAAACTCTGTTTAAATGCACCATATCTTTTGAGTGAAATAGCACAGGCAGCCCTCAACTGACTGTTCATCACTTAGAGACCATTCAAAGTTGCGAATGGAATTAGAAGTTCTGACAGCCGGCCCCTCCCCTGAGGTCATGTGATTGCATTTTGGGAGCTCAGCAACCAATCCACATTTCAGCTGTTTGCAGCATCCTGCAGTCAGGTGACTACAATTTGCAAAGTTTTGGGTTTTTTTGCTAGAAACTGGCGTTTAACTTTTAATTTCTGGTAAAAAATGCCCATTGTGGACAATAGGCTCACTTAAAGACCTGCATGTTCATTATGTTTGTTTTATGACCACGGCATTTACTTTATGACCACCGCATTTATTTTAAAACTGCCGAGTTCACTTCATGACTGCTTCAAAAAAGGAGGTAAAATCGTGATCAGTCACTTGATGATCTGTTTAACAACTGGCATGACTTACAATCGTAATTCTGGTCAATTCTGGTCATAAGTGGAGGACTATTTGTAAAGTGAATCACTGAAATCTCCCAAAATGCCAGGCAGTGTTCAAGAAAAACTTGTCCCCAATGTTCAATCCTAGGTTTTAGCAGTGGAACAAATAAAGTTAAGTATATATGTAAATTAGATTGGCAACTTTGCATTGGTCGAAGCCTTAAATTAATTAGCTAAGAGCTACAGCTTGAATTGATTATTCAGACAAAACCACAGAGTTCCAAGTTAAAAGCAAATCAGTCTTATTTTATAAAGGCTGGTTGATTCTGGTATACTGTTTAGTTGTGATTGCGGGAAATTGCAGAGATAATTTCTGCTTTGATTCATACCAAGTATGTTTAAATTCCACTCAAACCTATGTGAATAGTTAATTGCCAGTAAGAGTGATGAATTGAAGACTTCTTCCAAACCAAACAAATGCTTGTTTTGGGTTGTGAAAAGATAAATTCTGTTTCTTTCAATTGTTCAGAAAAGCACCTATTTCAAGAGTTTGGAAATCTGCGGATTTATGTATGATTCACTTAGCAGTTGTTGGGGATGGGAGAATCTGTCAATTTCAGTTGCTCTCAGTTGCTTTCTATTTCTCATTTGTGCAAATCTGTCAGTTTTGATTCTGTTTCTCATTTTTCTTTGCGTGAATTTGGCTTGTCTAGTCCCACAGTAATTCAAGATTTTTTTTAAAAAAAATTCCATAATATATGGTAATGAATTTTGCACATAATTATTCCTGCACAATTTTTGTTTGCAATTCTTGCTTCTGTCCTAATATGATATCATATAATAACATACGTGTGTGTTTGTGTGTCTATGCGTGTGTAAAAGTACAAAGTCTGAAGAACAGTTTTGATTTGTCCATTGGTTTGAAAATGTAAAATTCATTGAAAAAATTGTCCCCAATTTTTAAATGCCCTAACCCACAATTTCAGCTAATTCTTTCCTTGAAATTCCGCTGCATCCTGTCCTAGTGAATCTCATAAGTTAATTAGACGTATCTTAAGAATGTTGTTTTCCCTTTAAACTTCTCCAATTCCAGCAACACTGACACAAATATCTGTTATTCATAACCAGGGTGGCCTTTTTATGTTTGCAAATCTAATGCGCTGTATGCAATAAATAAATATCAGCGCCCTCGCTCTCTTTTTTTCCAATCACGATAAATAAAAAGCACAGCATGATTTGTTCCTTATCATTTCTCTTTCCTCTTTCCAGGATGCAGGGCAAACGAAATCTCAGGAATGCAAAGTGTGAATTTTTGGCCCCAGAGACTGAAAGCCATTCCAAGATTACTCTGCAGAAATGGGTTGGTGTATATGGTGCTCTGAATGACTGAATGGCAAAGCATGCAGATGCCAAAACATAGAGAGGTACGAATAATTCACGGATGCAGTTAAGGTGAGCATGCATCAGACCATAGCATAGCAGCCAAGGTTTCTTAAGCCAAAGCAGTCTGACTGACATGTCTGGTATCCAGTCAAATTTAGTCATTTCCACTGGCAATCCTGGCTCAACAGAGAGGGCTTGCACTGCAGATATTTGTGAATGAAACAATTCCTCATTTGCATGACAGCATTGCCATTTTTCAGTTAGCTATCAGTCCAAAGACCCAGCATTCGTGTGTTATAGCTAAGAGCTATGGTGGCGAAATGGTTAGAATGCAGCATTGCAGGCTGACTCTGCCCACTGCCAGGAGTTCGATCCTGACCAGCTCGAGGTTGACTCAGCCTTCCATCCTTCTGAGGTTGGCAAAATGGGGACCCAGATTTTTGGAGGCAACTGCTTAGAGAGGGCTGTAAATCACTATGGAGTATACAAGTCTAAGGGCTATTGCTATTGCTAGCTTTTGTTCCAGAAAGCTTTTGCTCCACAAAGAAGGGCGATCTAGAATTCTCTTCTTGCTTGGTGGAGCATTTCTTAATGAAACATCCCTGGAGGAAAAAAAAAAGCTGTACTTGCAAGCATCTCACTAGGGGCAATGAAATGCAAACAAATGCCTCCTTGCCCTAAATTGATTTTTTTATTTGATCATCCCACTATACAAGCAGGGGGAAAAAAGCAATGACAAACTCTCAATACAAGCAGGAAATAAAAAATGACAGACACTCAATATTCCGTATCCCAGTCATCCAGTTATAATACCGTAAGTTATGTGACACAATTTCCACTCAGCTAAATTGACATCGGTGTTACTTCTCATGACTGTCCATCGCTTCTACTTGGTCAGCTTTCTACCATCCAAGAACTGAAGAGAAAAACCACCTCACCTGCCCAGTGGTGAAGGAACGTCCGTACCCTTGTCCCCGTGGCCGGATTCGGGGTGGTGTGCAGCAGCTGGGACAGTTACAGATATATGAGTCAGAATAGTGTCTACTTGCAAACCTAATGAGAGACACGGGGAAGAAAGGTTTCTGAACAAACTACCAAAGCAGGAGAGGAGCAGAAGTCATGGAAAGGAGGCTGAGTAGACTGGCTGGTTTAACATGGCCAAGTTCTCTGCTCCTATAAAATAGGTAAATCCTTGCAGGGGTATTGGTATGCTCCTTAATTTCAAACTGGATATATATATATATATATATATATATATATATATATATATATATATGTAGGTCTTTGGTTATTCGGGTTTTCTCCCGTGTAAAATTGGAAGTGTCTTGGCAACGTTTCGACGAAGTCTCATTCGTCATCTTCAGGCTGGTGTTTTCGGCTTCGTGCTTTCAGGAGCAACTGGAAGCTCCTGGAAGCACGAATTGCTCCTGGAAGCACGAAGCCGAGAACACCAGCCTGAAGATGATGAATGAGACTTCGTCAAAACGTTGCCAAGACACTTCCAATTTTACGCGGGAGAAAACCCGAATAACCAAAGACCTACATACAATTACCCGCGAAAACCTCAGAAAACATATATATATATATAACTCTTGTGGCTATAACCTCCAGCAAGCGCCAGGAATTGGCACTAAGGAATTAGAATTGTATGAATCAGGAAGACAAAATAATCAGCTATACAGAATGTGATTCTAGACTTGACCTCAACACTTCGCTGATAAGGAAGGAAGTTGGGTTGCCAAAGAGAGCAATTTCTGGAGAACTTGGGGCCCTTGACATGGTACCATGTTAGCTCCAGGACAGCATAAAAGGCGAGAGTCAGTGACCAGATAAGTAGACTTCAGACTGTCTGTCATTAAGGGGTCCTTGGTGCTCTCTGAGCTTGGTTGTTTTCTTGCCGATATTTCATTACCTAAAGTAGGTAACATCATTAGTGCTTAGTACTGATAATGTTACCTAGTTTGGGTCATGAAATATCTGCAAGAAAACAACCAAGCTCAGAGAGCATCAAAGACCCCTCATTTCAACTCTTGAGCTACAAATATTCCCCTTTATTGACAGTCATTAAATTGCTCTGATGTTTCTCATCAATTACCATAATAAAATTTTGTTTTGATCTGATTTTCAGTTTCTCAGGAAGCGGAGGAAGTCAAGGAAGAGGAAGACTGGCTCAGGAAGGATACAAACCCGCAGATCGTTGGGACATGTTGGCTGTCTGGAGCTATCCATGGTCCTGAAGGCTAGCTTTTTTCTGCCCTGCCCAACTCCTTCAGGTATCCCATGTCTCACTTAGGTCAGAAAAAATAATTGGCTCCTAATCTGGGTTCAGGAACAAGCAAACACATTCTCAACTGACTTCTTCTGCTATTCTCTTTCTACGATTTCCCTGAACAGAGACACCATTATCCTCTACCCCTACCCACTTTGCCTTCCCCCATAATATATCAGTTTTGCTACTGGTATTAGGAAACCTCACTCAGATTTCCTATGGCTTCTTGCTCTTGGTTAAGAGCAGGGGTGAAATGCTCTGGTTTGGACCAGATCGCCTGATCCGGTAGTGATGGAGGCGGGTGGTTCAGAGAACGGGAGCAAAAATCCCTGCCCTCCGCCATGCCCAGCTGAGCTGTACAATCATGAGAGGCTTTTTTTTTTACTTTTAAAAGCATTTTTTCCTACAACCTCTTCAGCTGAAAAAATGCTTTTAAAAGTAAAAAAAAAGTCTCTGATGATTGCGCGGCTCAGCTGAGATCATCAAAGGCTTTTAAAAGAAAAAAACCCTTTTTTTCTTTTAAATGCCTCTGACGATTCAAGCTGAGTTGCCTGATTGGCAGAGACTTTTTTTCTTTTAAAAACCTCTGACAATCCAAGCTGATTGTCAGAGGCATTTAAAAGAAAAAAAGTCTCTGCCGATCAGGCAACTCAGCTGGGATCATCAGAGTCTTTTGAAAGCATTTTTTTACAACCTCTTCACCGAAAAGGTTGTAGAAAAAATGCTTTTAAAAGTAAAAAAAAAAAAAAATTGGCCATGCCCACCCAGTCACATTATCCCACTCACCCACCAAGCCATGCCCACAGAACCGGTAGTAACAAATTTTAGATTTCACCACTGGTTAAGAGAGCGTGCTTTATGTATAGGCCACAGCTCAGTTGAATGTTCATCCTTTCTTAAGCATCCCCCCCCCCCGTAGTAACCAGGAAATATTGGCACCCTTCCTAACTTCTTACTTGGTTCTGGCCTGATCTACGCTGGATGAACGGCGGTATGCCTCGCGCCGGGCCACCTCCTTGGGAGACACTTTGGTGCTGGTATCTGAGTCCCCACTGTCATCATCTCCCATGGCCTTGATGTAGCTGCCACTCCGCATCCGTCGACAAGGGATCTCGCCGTCCTTCCCCGATGTTGGGTATCCTCCCCAATCATCCTGTGGCACCTGAAGGAAGAAGAAACTTTGTGCAGGAAGAGCACACGGTGTGTTGGATCAGAAGGAAGTTCTATGGGAGGTCTTGGCTGTAATTAAAGCAGACTTTATGAAGTGCCATTAGAATATTGGAGAGAGGAACTGAGACGCATTGTTCCTTTTGCACCAACCTACTAAAAAAATTCCCACCTATGCACTAAATGCTACCTTTCAGCTGTCACTTTTATCTTAGCTCTTTTTTGACTGTAAAAGCTGCCGATCAGTGGAATGTGTGTCCCAGTGAATGGCTTCTTTCCCTTCTTCACCGGGATTTTTGAAACAGAGGCTGAATTTGAGGATCCCTTAATTCCCTTCCAGCTCCATCATTTTGTGATTCCTCTCCAACACTCTTTTTCCACCTGGCTCATCTTAATGGTTCTAAAAAAAGATAAAGATTTTCTGTCCAGTCATGTCTAACTCTAGAGGATGATGCTCATCTCTATTTCCTAGCTGAGGAAGCCAATGTTGTCTAAAAATGCTTCTGTGGTCATGTGGCCAGCATGACTATATGCCGAAGTGCAGAGAACACTGTTACCTTCCTACTGAAGTGGTACCTATTTATCTACTAATCTACTTATCTAATGAGCCATGGTGGCACAATGGTTAGAATGCAGTACTGCAGGCTACTTCTGCTGACTGCTGGCTGCCTGCAATTTGGCAGTTTGAATCTCACCAGTTCTTGGTTGACTCAGCCTTCCATCCTTCCAAGGTCGATAAAATGAAGACCCAAATTGTTGGGGGCAATAGGCTGATTCTGTAAACCACTTGCTGTAAAGCACTGCAAAGCGGTATATATAAGTCTAAGTGCTATTGCTATTCACATTTGCATGCTTTCACATTGCTAGGTTTCACATTGCTAGGTTGGCAGGAACTGGGGCAAAAATGGGTGCTCATCCCATCATACGGTGCTTGGGTCTTGAACTGTTAACCTTCAGGTCAACAAGCTCAGTGTCTTAACCACTAGGCCACCACACCCCCTTTAATGGTTCCAGTGAACAGTAGCTTATCCCACCAACCTCCTCAATCCCATTTTTAAAAATACCCTGTCCTTGGCACACAACAAGTCTCAGGATCAGACAGGCTGACATGAACAGTAACCTACTATAAAATAGGATACACTTAAGAGCAATAGAGTTGCTATGTTCATTTTGGTCACTTTCTGAATATTTATTGGACTTTAAAGAAGCAGCATCAGAAGAGTATTGGCAACTTTCAACTTGGGTGTTGGAGAAGACTCCAAATAATGCCATGGATAGAAATTGAACTGATGGATCATCAAACAAAGAGTTTTCACTTAAGGCCCAAGTGACCAGGTCCAAATTTTCTTACTTTAAGTAAACTCAGTTCTCTGGAAATGCTTTAATGCTTGGAAAGGTAGAAAGAAAAGGAAGAGAACAACGAGTAGCAAAGTGGATGGACTTAGTTATGTTGATGATAATTGCACCATTAGGAACTTGAAAGAACAGGTTAGAGATAGATCATCATAGACAAAATCTACCTATATGGTCATCAGGAGATGATCATGACTTAATGCCACATAATCAATCAATCAATCAATCAATCAATCAATCAGTCAGTCAGTCAACCAATCAACCAACCAACCAGCCAACTAGCCAACCAACCAACCAACCAACCAATCTGAATACTTGTCCAAGGCAACCCCATGAAAATTCTGGTATGGTTACTGAATAGGAAACTGATATAAGGGAATATCACTCGATTCAGATTTGATTTTCCAAGGAAAAGTAAATCACCTGAAATAGCAGATGCCTGAACCATATGCAGAGATGATGTTGGATCTAGCTCTCAGTGTCAAAATTAGTATTACACTTCCATAAATACATTTTCAGGGAAAATAGCATCCAAAAATATATACACGTGAATGCAACTTATTCTGTTCCTGAGTTTGAATTATCTGCCTGCCTGCCTGCCTGCCTGCCTGCCTGCCTGCCTGCCTATCAGCACATTTTTGGGTCATTTATTGAGCATGAATTTTCACAGAACATATTCTTTTGCAGCAGAAAGATGGAAGCCAATCAGTAACTACTCATGCAGGAAATAGTAATCAATATTTTTAATTATTGTTTCTCTTCTCCTCCCTGCCTTATTTCTAATCTTGTTCAGTTTTGGCCTATGGCCAAGACTATTAAACTAATTAAGAGACAACAAATCATGAAAAAAAAATGGAAAGGTTTAGGGGAGGGAAATTTACTGCTGTGTTCACAAAATTTATATAAGCAAGTCAAACAACGATCCAGTTTTTGCTCATCATGGTAAACTTGGCTAATGTTTATCTTAAATTTTTCTGTGGAAGAGCTTTAGCCCCTTTGGTTGGGTTAAGATTCATTGTATTGTGTTGACCCAGGAAATGGGTTAATGCAGTAATTAAGTAGAGTGTATGGTACAAAGCCATCCAATTTTTGATTCAAGACAATTGCCAAATCCTGGACATTTTCAGAGGACATTCATTCATTAGACACACACAGACAGAATGTAGATGGGGAAAAAAATAAAATGTCAAAGAACTAAATCCAGTATAATCATTATTAATTGAACTTCTGAGATGCTTTTCTTCTAATTGCTAAAGCAAACTTACTTGTCTTTTATTTTATCTTTATCTTTATAACAACTTTGTCAAGTTGTTGAAGCTGAAAATGATATCTGCAATGAACTAAGAACCACATCAATTTTTTCCATTCTGTCCCTCAACCAGAATCCTACTATGGTCCTTGTGAAAATAAATGTTTCTATTGAGATATTTGAAAGGGTTTTTGTGAAGACTTTCTCCAACCTAGTAAATTTCCAGATGTTTTGGGACTACAATTTGCAGAAATTCTGGGATTGGTCATGCCTACACTTCTGGGGAATACTGTTGTGATCTAGGCTTCCTGAGTCATTAAAACACACGAGTAGTCCCAAAAACCTCTTTTATTGCAACAGCTGTGAATTACGCTCATTCACAGCTGAGTCCCAATTAGTTGCAAAAAGTCCTTCAGGAGAAGTCCTTCGGGATAATCACCAACCTTTATCTCCTTTGACACACTGCCAAAGACCTACTTGGCACAGCCACATAGAGTCCAGAATCAAACAGAGATGCTGACTGGGAACAGAATTAACAACGTTGTTTTCCTGCAAAGTGCCCACGTGCCTTTCCTCCTCTTTTAAGCCTTATGGGAGGGGCCAATCATCTCCAGGCCTTACTCCTGAGTCGTCCCTTTAGTTTTAACTGTTCTTGCCTTCTGGCAGCTCTGCACATGTGCACACTAGGAATAGGTTCCTCCTGTCCCTCTGCCTCTCTTATGTCCGACTCTGGAGGCTCCGGAGTCTGCGCATAACTCCTAGATGTACCTGGCCCCATCTCTGCCTCCAATACAGAGACCTCATTTGAGCCTTCCCCAGACTCCAGAACTGGCCCATGTTCCTCCCCAGCTTCCTCACTGCCTGACTCCGCTGCCAGCTCCGCAGGCTGTTGGCGGACCACAACAAATACCAGATAGGAGACATCAGCATGACAGTTGAGATGTTAAGTGGAAATAGGTTGTCCATTGCATCAAACTAGTTGGAGTTGTTAAATTTCTCTAACGTTGTTGTAACAAAGTGGGAAGTCGGTGCTTTATATAAATATATTCTGTTTCTTTATCCTATTTTTTGTTTTCTCTTTCTTTTCTGCAAAATCCCCATTCCCTCCCCACTCCTGGGGGAAGGATACTGCAAAATCCACATTCCCTCCCCACTCCTGGGGGAAGGATACTGCAGAATCCCCATTCCTTCCCCACTCCTGGGGGAAGGATACTGCAGAATCCCCATTCCCTCCCCACTCCTGGGGGAAGGATACTGCAAAATCTCCATTCCCACCCCACTCTGGGGCCAGCCAGAGGTGGTATTTTCTGGTTCTCCAAACTATTCAAAACTTCCGCTACCAGTTCTCCAGAACCTGCTGAATAGCATCCCTGGGACCAACGACGAAGAGCATTCTAATTCCAGTATCCATTCTGATATTTCCATTCAAGAGGATAAATCAAGCTACATCCTTCCAACTTTCTTTCCGTCCCAGAAAAACAGAACTGTAAGTTGAAAAGTGTTAGCAATTCCATCACTGCTGCTTTGGGATGGTCCTTCAGCCCTCAGTCACCATAGAAGAGTTTTTTTTTTTTAAAAAAACTGAACTGATAAAAGGCGGAAAAGGTTCAGAGAAGACACTGACATCAGATTTGACAGAAAGCATCCTATTTCCTCACTCCGGTGCTATCATTTTAGCGGAAATCAGAGTTTGCAAACCATAAAATGCAGGGTGTTAAAGTTAATACATTCTTGATGTATTTCTTACATAGCATAGTTCTGGGAAGTGACAGAAAATTCTCTGCCCAGAAAATCTGGTAATTTGGGGGAATGTTATCTTATCTACAGTATATAAAACCACATCAGAAAGGTCTATATTGATATAAATGTGTTATGGAAGATTATTTGATGCTTCGTAAAAGAAGACAGTGTGATTTCTAATTATTTGTCTTGAAATATTTATTAAACATGACTGATTGATTATGTGCCAAGAACTCATTGTTGACTCCTAGTGATCACACAGGTAGATTTTTCTCCATGATGATCTGTTTCTAACCTCGTCCTTCAGCTTCCTTCCATCATCAACTGAGTCCACCCATCACGTTCTTCTTCCCTTCTCTTCCCTTCCACCTTTCCTTATTATTAAATATTTAATCGCTTAGGAAAAGGATCCAAAGTATCTTAGCTAGAAATAATTTCCTGTTCTGAAATGAAACCTCTGTCTTAAAGGAACATAGAATAATGAAAGGGATCTCAGGCAGTGGTGAAATCCAATTTTTTTTTACTACCGGTTCCATGGGCATGGCTTGGTGGGTGTGGTGTGGCTTGGTGGGTGTGGCTTGGTGGGTGTGGCAGGGGAAGGATACCGCAAAATCCCCATTCCCTCCCCACTCTGGGGCCAGCCAGAGGTGGTATTTGCCAGTTTTCCGAACTGCTCAAAGTTTCCTCTACCGGTTCTCCAGAACCTGTTAGAACCTGCTGGATTTCACCCCTGATCTCAGGGGTCTTCTAGCTCAACCCCCTGCTCAAGCAGGAGACCCTATACCAGGGGTGTCAAACTCAATTTCATTGAGGGCTGTGTTTGACCTCGAGGGGCTGGGGTGGGCGTGATATCACTCCTGTCAGGGGCACCTGTGGCCCGAGCGCTTTGCCAGTGAAAACAGGCTCCCGAGCTCCGTTTTCAGCTGGGATGGCCTCCTGCAACCCTCTGCCAGTGAAAACGGAGCTTGCGAGGACCACATGTGGCCCTCCTGAGCTCCGTTTTTGCTGGCAGAAGCATCACGGGCCAGTCCTTCACTGTTTCCAGGGTGGCCTAGTGTTGTAGCCCGCCAGCAGCCTGTGCGGATCGTGGCTGATCCTGACGATGAGGAGGCTGGTGTGGGGTTGAGCCAGCAGCCTGCGCAGCCAGCGCTCACGTCAGACAGCGAGGAGGCTGAAGAGGATGTGGTGCCAGAGGCAGAGACTCAGCCTGGGCCTTCAGAACCTCCAGAGGCTCCTTCAAGTGGAGAGAGCGAAGTGGAGGAGCCTCTCCTCAATGCTCGAGCACGCAGGGCTGCCAAAAGGCAGGAGTGGCTACTCAGGAGGAGGAGGTCTCCTCAAGAGTAAGGTTTGAGGATAATTGGGCACTCCCTTAGCCTATGTAAGTCACATGCAGTTAGTAATTTCTCGCTGGAAACAATGTGTAATTATTACAGAACATTTTTGAAGAGTGAGTGTCTTATTGTATCTTGTTTTCTGGGCTGGTTGTCAACCTTTGCTGGACTTTGTTTATTCTTGGTATGTTATAACTTTGATAAGGACCGTTGGTGTGTGTCACAATCCTTGGGAATCCGGAGCTGGGGCAGAACACCTGGTGGGCCAGATCCGGCCCATGGGCCTTGAGTTTGACACCCCTGCCCTATACCATTTCAGACAAATGGTTGTCCAGTCTCTTTCTGAAAGCCTCCAGTGATGGAGCACCCACAACTTCTGATGGCAAGACATTCCATTGGTTGATTGCTCTCACCGTTAGGAAATTTTTCCTTAGTTCTAGGTTGCTTCTTTCCTTCTTACTTTCCAAGTTAGTTAGTTTCTCCATTTCCCTTTTAGCATTGTTGCAAAGCTGAAACCAAGTATTTTGTAGTTGGAATACTTTGACTCTGTTTCATGCAGTTCAAAAAGAAGAAGCTGCTGTGATCAAGGGAAGATCAATATGAGAATGGCGGTCCTTTTGGCCTTTTGCAGTGGCGTAGGCTCACATCACAAACTGTACAGCCTCTGCTGGGTGCAGAATGTGAGCATGTGATGCAAACTTTGTAGCTAGGGGAGAAATAGAAAATTCACCAAAGGCCATATATTTTATTTTTTTTGTCTTGGCAACCATTAACGCTGCAGTTGCTGCTGCATTTTTAAAGTTGTGTTTTCCGAGACTGTGCCATGCTTTGAGTCAAAATAGCTTTATTCCATTCCATTGGATTTTCTTTTTTTTTTTTTAACAACGTGAAATAAATATTTTCTTGCCCACTTTGGGGAAATATGGAGAAGAATTCAACCCTAACTCTTCTATGGAATTCCAGATTCCGAGGCTGAAGCTGAAATACTTTGGCCACTAAATGGGAACAGAAGACTCATCGGAAAAGACTCTGATGTTGGGAAAGATGGAGATGGGGAAGGCAGAGGATGAGATGGTTAGATAGCGTTATTGACTCAATCATGATCATAAGCTGAGGACTACCTATATGTACCCATACACAGGCATACACACATGTATACATATTCTATATCTAGCTATCTACAGTATCTATCTATCTATCTATCTATCTATCTATCTATCTATCTATCTATCCATCCATCCATCCATCCATCCAGTGGTGGGATTCAGCCAGTTCGCACCACTTCGGGAGAACCAGTTGTTAACTTTCTGAGCAGTTTGGCAAACTGGTTGTTGGAAGAAATCATTAGGGCAGAGAACCGGTTGTTAAATTACTTGAATCCCATCACTGGATCTATCTATCTATCTATCTATCTATCTATCTATCTATCTATCTATCTATCCATCCATCCATCCATCCATCCATCCATCCATCCATCCATCTATCTATCTATCTATCTATCTATCTATCTATCTATCTATCTAAATTTATGACTATAATCTTGTTGCTTATATCTCTATGATTTATATTGTTTTATTCATTTCCTAGTACAATTTGATTGCTTATTTAGTAACCTATTAGTTCAGCATTCAACATCATCATTCCAGACATTCTTCTAAGCCCAACCAGCTAGCAGTACCTGAACACACTTGTAAGTGGATCATAAGCTTCCTAACAGAACATGAATTTGGGCAAATTCTAGGAGACAATGGAGGATAGGAGGGCCTGGTGTGCTGTGGTCCAGGGGGGCATAAATAGTTGGACATGACTTAGCCATTGAATAACAAACAACAATGGAGAAGGAGGAGGAAATTTTGCCTATTCTCTAGCCAGTTTCACAACAGAACTGAACAGAAAATTTTTCACAGTGCCATCAAAAATTCCCTGCTTGAATTTAACTGCTTCTCTACGTTCCATTTCTTTTCTTTTTCTAGCAGCATCTCATAATTAAAAGTGATTACGCTCAGAAGTGCCCAGAAGCCAGCTCTGTCCAAAAGACTCATCATACAACCAGACTGGGGAAGAGTGATTGGAGACAGTGGTGAGATCTGAACCGGTTTACTACCGGTTCGCTGGCTGCACATGCGTGCTGCGTGCTTTTAAAATTAAAAAGCCTTGGTGGTACAGCAGACTAAGTGCTGTTATGTAGCACTTAGCTGCCAGCTGCCTACAATTAATGCGAGTTCAAATCTCACCAGGCTCAAGGTTGACTCAGCCTTCCATCCTTCCGAGGTAGGTAAATTGAGGACCTGATTGTGGGGGCAAAAAGCTGACTTTGTAGAAACACCACTTATGGGGGGCCAAAAGCCCTAATAAGCAGGTATATACAAAAGAATGAAGGCTATTGCTATAAGTGCATTGTAAGCCGCCCTGAGTCTTCGGAGGAGGGCGGCATATAAATTGAACTTATAAAATAAAAAAATAAAATAAATTTTAAAAAAGGGTCTGATGATCGCGCATCACAGCTGTGATCATCAGAGCCTTTTTTTTACCTTTTAAAAGCATTTTTAACAGCCTATTCGGGTGAAATAGGTTGTAAAAAATGCTTTTAAAAGGTAAAAAAAAAGGCTCTGACGATTGCGTGGCACAGCAGTGATTGTCGGAGCCTTTTAAAAAAACTTTTTAAAAGCATTTTTACTACCGGTTCCAGAGAACCGGTAGTAAAAAAAAATGCCTAAAAAGTAAAAAAAAAAAAAATAGTTCTGACGATCGTGTGTCGCTCAGCTGATTCAACAGAACATTTTTAAAAACATTTTTTTACTACCGGTTCGGATGAACCAGACGGAAGAGGGAGCATGTCAGCCCTGGATTGGAGAAATATAATATCAAGAAGATAGGTTGGAATACGTGTCATGGATCTAATGGGTGAAACAGATTTCACACTGAGAAGATCTAATGTCCCTCTGAACCTATTCCAGCTTTATATTGACATTTAGCTGGAATCTGGCAGATGTGGGTCCAAGATCCCAAATTTGTGAACGTAGGAAGGAATGTAATTGTGTTTGGACAAACCAAAAAGTAAACTAGATTAAATGAACAAATACGATAAATATACATGTACTGTCAATATACGCGACATGTTTCCCATTTTATGCAAGTGTAATATATGTAAAACACACATGCATACATTCTCATTTAGAAATAACAGGTATTTTGCTTTAATGGAACCTCTTTCCCTATTGGAAAATTAAATTGAGGGCTGGCTGGATTTAAATACAAAGCAAAATAAATTGGTAGTCCAGGAGGCAAGACAGGATGACCAAAAAGTTTCAGAAGACCTTTCAAGAGCTTTCAAAATTATCCTAAGGAGGCCACTTGGAATTCTAGACAACAGGTGTACATCAATATCCTCAACCCTGATCTAGAATGACCTTCCCCAACATGATGCTCTGAATATGTGCTAGTCCACAATACCCATCTTGTGTTTTCTAATCCATCTTGAGCTCTGGTTGACATTTGATTTTTGAGATTTATGTCCCCTTCAGGAGTTCAAAATGATGCACAATGTTCTCTCTTCCTAGTTGTCTCCAAAAGCAATAACTCTGTGAGATAGGCTAGGCTGAGAGGGAAGGACTGGTCCAAAGTCATCTGATGATCCTCATCCCTGAGCAGGGAGCTCAGGGAGCTTGGTGGGCGTGGTGTGGCTTGGTGGGTGTGGCTTGGTGGGCATGGCAGGGGAAGGATACTGCAAAATCTCCATTCCCACCCCAGTCCAGGGGAAGGATACCACAAAATCCCCATTCTCACCTTATTCCTGGGAGAAGGATATCGCAAAATCTCCATTCCCATCCCACTCTGGGGTCAGCCAGAGGTGGTATTTGCTGGTTCTCTGAACTACTCAAAATTTCCGCTACTGGTTCTCCGAACTGCTCAAAATTTCTGCTACCGTTTCTCCAGAACCTGTCAGAACCTGCTGGATTTCAACCCTGGTCCTTAGGCTTAGAGAGAGGAACAAATCCTGGTCATATTTGAGCCTTGACCATAGAAAACAGACATGGGAATACTTCCAGGGATATATGACAAAAAAATACAATATTTAATCATACATATTACAACAGCATCAAGAATAATATATGCACAAAATTGGAAAAAAAATAATATACCAACAGAAGAAAATTTGATTAGAAAAGTTTTGGAGGGCGCAGAGACGGACAAACTCACAAAGAAATGCAAGATGAGGAAACAAAAATACAAGATAAGGAGGAAACAAAATACTACATGGTATGGGAGAAATGGTATGAATGGTTAGAGGAGAGGTATAAAGGGCAAGGAAAGATTAAATGAGGAAGATACAGGAGTTGAAACGTAGCAACAAACAAGTGGAAATGGAACTGACACCGAATGTATGATCGAAATTGAGTACATTGTTATTTTTATATATATAAATCAATATCAGAATCATATGTATAAACAGTAAATTGAAGTAAGGGAGAAAAATGGATATATAAGAAATGATTGCTGATGCGGAAATGTTGTAAAGAAGAAAATGGTAAAAATTTCTCTCTTTTTTTTGTTTTAAAAAAACCTATTTAATAGAAATTATTTTTTTTTAAAGAAACAGACATGGGAAAGATGTTTTCATTGCCTTCTCCCAGACAGTTTGCTGGTTACTCTTATTATTCTGTTTTCTCCCTCATTATCACTTGGAGACCATTGATTAGCCCTGTGCAATAGCTGTTCTCTGCAAAACAAGCTAGTAGCTCTTGCTAATTGTTTGTTTGGGTACTACTAGCAAAAGCAACTGGACAGTTGGAAGAACTTCGATATCTTGAAAAGCTCTTCAGAAATCTTCAGTCTTTTAAAAAGACTCTCTTTTGCTCCCTTTATCTGCTTCCCCCCCCTTTTTTTTTCTTTTTGGGAGAAGAGGTTATTATGGCCCTGACATTTCTTTAATCACCAGCAACATCAAATGTGCAGAACTGTAGAGCATCATGGGAAAAGGAAGGGGGAAGGAGAGAAAGAGAGAAGAAGATTCGGAAGAGCTGGAAAGATTCTCTGTAGAAAGAGATTCACTCTCCAGACCTTGATCGTTTATTAGATGGACCAAGAATCGACCCATGGTAAGAAAGCTTGGTAAGGATGGGTGGAAGTTTGTTAAAGAGAGGTCCAAACTAGAATTAAGGAGAAATTCTCTTGACCGTGAGAACAATCAATTAATGAAAAAGCTTGTCTCCCTGAGTTGTGGGTATTCCATCACTGGAGGTTTTCAAAAATAGACTGCCCATTTGACTGGGATGGCATAAGGTCTCCTGCCTTGAGCAGAGGGTTGGACTAGAAGGCCTCTGAAGTTCTATGTTCTATGTTTCTATGTTCTATGTTTTAGTTAAAAGTCTCTTCCACCCTTACTTGGAATCCTCCATACTGCAAGCCAGAGGTGAAATCCAGCAGGTTCTGACAGGTTCTGGAGAACCGATAGTGGAAATTTTGAGTAGTTCGGAGAACCGGCAAATACCACCTCTGGGCTGGCCCCAGAGTGGGGTGGCAATGGAGATTTTGGAATATCCTTCTTCCAGGAGTGGGGAGGGAATAGGGATTTTGCAGTATCCTTCCCTCAGGAGTGGGGAGAGAATGGGGATTTTGCAGTATCCTTTCCCTGGAGTGGGATAGAAATGGAGATTTTGCAATATCCTTCCTCCAGGAGTGGGGAGGAAATGGGGATTTTGCAGTATCCTTTCCCTGGAGTGGGGAGGGAATGGAGATTTTGCAATATCCTTCCTCCAGGAGTGGGGAGGGAATGGAGATTTTGCAGTATCCTTCCCCTGCCACATCCACCAAGCCGCGCCCACCAAGTCACACCACGCCCACCAAGCCACGCCCACAGAACCGGTAGTAAAAAAAAATCTGAATTTCACCACTGCTGCAAGCAGCTACCATGAATTAAGTAGACAAAGCCCATGGTAAAACCGGGAACCTCATAGTCATATTCATTGTTATTAAACATAATTACTAAACAAATTTATACCAAATTTATGCCTTAATTTGGTGGTTCCTGGTGGCTTACAGTATTAAAAATTCAGAACCTAACAGAACACAACCCAGTAGTAACACAATCAGATCAAGCGCTTGATCAGCTCCATCTCCCTTTGTGACAGTCCCTGGTCCTGCTGACAACACCGCTGTCTCCAGGCCCTTTCGGGAAAGCAACAAAAACAACCAATCGTACCTCAGAAGAAATGATATTTTCACAGAGAAATCCATGCAGTATTTTAGCATTGTTTTAAAAAATCACTACAGGATTTGGGAGGGGACAATCAGCAGTTGTGCAAAATTTTTCCTCAGTTGCTGATATCAGGGAATTAGTCCCTGAGCACTGCCTCTTATTATTATTATTCTTAGGGATGTGCATAAGTGCACCAGCATGCCTACCGTCCCTGCCTTAATACTCCTTTTTACTTACTCTTTTCATGTATTCAAATTATGTTTATACTTTTACCTGTTATCTTATATATGCTTGATAAATAAACGTATGATTATGATCTGTCCATCTCTCTCAGAGAGGGACCAATTTTCAAGGCTTGTACAATGCAGTGAACCATAAATTAAAAGAGGTGAGGCTCACCGCTACCCACTAAGCCATAAATGCAAACTAAAGTTAAAACTAACCAAGCTAAGTGTGCTGCATCAGGGGGGAAATCCAGCAGGTTGTGACAGGTTCTGGAGAACCGGTAGCGGAAATTTTGAGTAGTTTGGAGAACCAACAAATACCACCTCTGGCTGGCTCCAGAGTGGGGAGGGAATGGAGATTTTGCAATATCCTTCCCCTGGAGTGGGGTGGGAATGGAGATTTTGCAATATCCTTCCTCCAGGAGTGGGGAGGGAATGGAGATTTTGCAGTATCCTTCCCCTGTCACGCCACGCCCGCTATGCCACGCCCGCAGAACCAGTAGTAAAAAAATTTGGATTTCACCACAGTGCTGCATGCACAAATATATACGCTAGACTGGTATTGTGTGAATATCAATGCAACTCCCTTGGGCTGAAACCGACCTGGTGAAATGTCTTATCTCAAATGTCACGCATTGGTATTTATTCTTTTAGTAATCAAATTCATATAGCTGCCCATCCCACTAAAGGCGACTGAGCGGTACACGACGAACGGATAAAACCACACATTAAAAAACAACAAATATAGTATATATTAAAAAAAAACCACAAAATTTTGAAAAGTAAGTATTATAAAAACAAACAAACAAACACAAAAGCAAATAAGCTAACAGTAGCTCAGTAGAATCCTGGAATTTAGTCCCAAAACTATAGCAGACAAAATGATTATACATACATACATACATACATACATACATACATACATACATACATA
>WNWU01000029.1:6305929-6316400 GCA_012654045.1 Ptyas mucosa
CTCTCTCTCTCTCTCTCTCTCTCTCTCTCTCTCTCTCTCTCTCTCTCAGCATGTGACACTAAAACACACGTTCTGTTTTCAACATTTTATATTGAGAATGAATCTAGCAAATAGATTGATTTGGGAACCATGTGCAAATTCAGCCAGTGTCTCCAGCAGAAAAAGGAACCTCTGGTTAGAACCTGGATGGTTTGGGTGAAAGCTACTAGGCTGGCCCACAAAGATCCAAGTGACCACAAAATCACAGCCAAGAATTAGAGTTTACTGGGGCTTATTTATTTATTTCTATCTCTATTATTGTTTATAAACAATCCAAGGTAGCGAATATATTCCACACACTTTCCTCCCTCTATTTTCTCCGCAATAAAACTAACAACCCTGTGAGGTGGGTTGGGCTGAGAGAAAGAGAGAGAGACTGGCTCAAAGTCACCCAACTGGCTTTTACAGCTAAGGCGGGATTAGAACTCATGGCCTCCCAGGTTTCTAGCCTGGTGCCTTAACCACTGGATCAAACTGGCATTACTTGTGATTGCTTTATAATTTAGCAGCTCCAATTTGGTACAACTTGTATGGGATGAAATCTGTAATCTGGCAGACCAGTTGAATTTAATTGCTATTGCGACTTCGAGATAATCCCTCTTGCTAAATTTTTATGGCTAAAGCAGAAAAATCCTGCTAGGATGGCAACCAGACCAGGAAAGTGGTATGTTTTAAAAGCAGTTCTAGGTGTGATCTTACAAAGGCTTTTCCCCCTCTCCCCCTTGATAAAATCATTCAGCTGCTGCAGAGTAAAAAAAAAGAAAGAAAGAAATTGCTTTTAAGCCACAGTCAAAATTGGTGGATTTTATCACTTTGGTTTTGCCTGGAGGGGAAAAAAAAAAGAAGGATGGTTTGATTTCTAGCCAGTCATAAAAAATGCAAGAGCGAGCAAATGAATGAAAAAAAGAAAGAGAAGACCAAACGGGGGAAAAAAAGAGAAAGTTAAGGAGAGGGTAGAGGCAGGAAACGACTCCTTGTCGAGGAGAAAAGCCACAAGGTCATTCCATTCTCGGAGGAGATTTATTACGGCTTCATGCCTTTCGGCTTTTGCAAGGCACAAATCACCCTCCAATTATTCATAAATATAAAGCTGCAGCATTACAAACCAACTGCGGCAGCGGTCAGCTTCCAATTGCCAAACAAGTGGCCTTGTCAGTTAAACGGTTCCGTGCATCTGTTTGCTGAAAAAGGTGAGCAAGCAATCCAGCTGGGGACTGAAGAACTCCAAAAGGCACAAGGAGCAGCCCACCAGTACAAGAAGAAGGGTATCCTTTCATCGCACCCCATCCAAGGGCCAGCGGCCTGTCCTGGAGAAGGCTGGGGAGCGAAGAACGGAGAGCCGTGCCGATGCTGATTTTAGCAGTAAAGGAAACCAGGTGGCGAGCGCTGGAGGAAGACCCAAGAGGGGACAAAAGCTCACGCACTGCTACCTGGAGGCGTTAATCACTCCTGTCTCTCTTGACTAGCTTGGTTCCAGATGAACAGCAGGCAAAACAAAACGAGAGAAGCAGGATGTCTTTGTTCTTCCGGACGATCAAGTCATGCCTTTCCTTTGCCCTCCTCTGTTTGTTCTCGCTCACTGGAGAGGACACCTTGTTAACAGATTTGACAGCCAGATCCCTAGACTTTGGAATTAGATCAGGAGGATTCGCCCAATGTGCACAGGACATGGGCGGGATCCAGTGGTGGCTTTCAAATTTTTTTACTACCGGTTCTGTAGGTGTGGCATGGCTTGGTTGGCGTGGCTTGGTGGGCATGGCAGGGGAAGGATACTGTAAAATCTCCATTCCCTCCCCAATCCAGGGGAAGGATATTACAAAATCCCCATTTCCTCCTGATCAGCTGGGACTCGGGAGGCAGAGAATAGATGTGGGCAGGGCCAGTCAGAATTTTTACTACCGGTTCTCCGAACTACTCAAAATTTCCGCTACTGGTTCTCCAGAACTGGTCAGAATCTGCTGAAACCCACCTCTGGCGGGATCCCGCCCCCCCAAAAAACCTTATATAGAATAGAATAGAGCTGACTGGGACTTTGGAGGTCTTCCAGTCCAGCCCCCTGCTCAAGTGGGAGACCCTATATTATTTCAGTCAAGCAGCTGTCCAGTCTCTTCTTAAAAACCTCCAGTGATGAAGCACCCATAACTTCTGAAGGCAAGCTGTTCCACTGGTCAATTGTACTCAACTGTTAGGAAATTTCTTCTAATTTCTAGGAAGGTTCTCTCCCTGATTAGTTTCCATCCATTTTTTCTTGTCCTGCCTTCTGGTGCTTTGGAAAATAAGTTGACCCTTTCTTCTTTGTAGCAGTCCCTCAAATATTGGAATACTCCTACTTTGTCACTCCCCCAGTCTTTCTTTTCTCTAGAGTAGCCAAACCCCAAATCCTGTACCCGTTCTTCATATATTTTAGTCTACAGGCCTTTGATCATCTTAGTTGCTCTTCTCTGCACTTTTTCCAATGTCTCAGCATCTTTTTTTTGTAGTGTGGTGATCAAACCTGGATGCAGTATTCCAGGTGTGGTCTTACTAAGGTTTTATAAAGTGGTACTAATAGAATAGAATAGAATAGCAGAGTTGGAAGGGACCTTGGAGGTCTTCTAGTCCAACCCCCTGCCCAGGCAGGAAACCCTACACCATTTCAGACAAATGGTTATCCAACATCTTCTTAAAAATTTCCAGTGTTGGAGCTTTTGCAACTTCTGGAGGCAAGTTGGTCCACTGATTAATTGTTCTAACTGTCAGGAAATGTCTCCTTAGTTCTAAGTTGCTTCTCTCCTTGATTAGTTTCCACCCATTGCTTCTTGTTCTACCCTCAGGTGCTTTGAAGAATAGTACTTCATGTGATTTTGATTCCATTCTTCTGTTTATACAACGAGGGATTACAGTATATTAGTTTAAAGAAAAACCTTATATGATGGCTTCACTTGGTTTAGTTAGTTCCCACAAGAATTTGAGAGGATGGTTGGACAGGCTGAACTCATGGATGTCTGCAAGGGATGAGGGAAAGGATGCCATATACATCAAGGACATCCTAATACAGGGGACCTGAATTCTCCAGCAAGTCCCAAGTAGTCACAGACGAGATCAGAGTGAAATGCTGTAAGAAGGACAATTCTGAAATGTTAGTCCTTAGTACCACATTGGCATCCTCTCTTGGACATCATCTAGCCTGGATGGTAACACCAATAGCCCTCTTAGGTTATGCTCATTCAGGTGAGAAGCAGAGCTGTTGTGTTGCTGTTGTGTTGTTTGAGGCAGCACCAGATCAGGTTAGCCCCTGTTGAACAAGCCAACTGAACACTGTCTCTGCCTTTTCATCAGGAGTCTAGACCATTTTCCCAACAATGCCTAGAACCAGTGGTGAAATCCAAATTTTTAAACTACTGGTTCTGTGGGCGTGGCTTGGTGGGTGTGGCTTGGTGGGCGTGGCAGGGGAAGGATACTGCAGAATCTCCATTCCCACCCCACTCCAGGGGAAGGATACTGCAAAATCCCCATTTCCGCCCCACTCCTGGGGGAAGGATATTGCAACATCTCCATTCCCTCCCCACTCCTGGAGGAAGGATATTGCAGAATCCCCATTCCCTCCCCACTCCTGGGAGAAGAATATTGCAACATCTCCATTCCCATCCCACTCCTGGAGGAAGGATATTGCAAAATCTCCATTCCCACCCCTCTCCGGTGGGAAGGATATTGCAAAATCTCTATTCCCACCCCACTCTGGGGCCAGCCAGCAGTGGTAATTGCCGGTTCTCCGAACTGCTCAAAATTTCCACTACCGGTTCGCCAGAACCTGTCAGAACCTGCTGGATTTCTCCTGTGCCTAGAACCCCTCTTCTAACATCTCTGTACCAACATCAAAGGAGTCCTTTCATTTCTAGACCCTCAGTCAATGGGTATGGCATGCAATGGTTCATGGATCCACAGTGATATGCATAATTTGCCTGATGAAAGGAGAGTCTCAGAAAAAATATAATCACTCTCTTCTCTCCCCTGACCTGGCAAGGATTAAATAATTTATTCTCCTTTCAGTAATAGCAGTGATCTGTGTTAGAGATGAAATATCCTAAAATATTTTGCCCATCAGATTGCAGATAAGCAATAGTGAACTTTACATTAAGCTCCATGTCCTGAATGTGAATTTTTGAACATTAGCATTCAGGCCCTTTATCTTGTTGGTATCCTTTAGTATTTTTGTTGTTGTTATAGTTTTTGGAAATATCAAATAGGAGCCTTCACATCTTGTCCAAGATTTAAATATCACTGCACGGCCGCGAGTGTCAAATCTCAAAATGAAATATTGGAGAATCTGAAGTGAAGTGCGGATAGTGGTCAACTTCTCTCTGAAACTTTCATGAATAACCAATTTGAGCATCCTAAAAGAATGTTTTTGGAGAGGGCAATCCCCCCACCCCCGCAGTTTTGTTGTTTGGGTCTGGCTGGAGAACATCACCAGCTTTGGAGATCATCCAACTTTGAGTTACATGCCAGAAAAGTTTACAATGTCAAGAGTCACCAGATGAAAAATGTGTAGCTGAAGAATTTGTTTTGTTTTTCGTTTTGGCCCTGTTTGCAATCATTGACCCCTGGCAATGTCAGGCTTGATGTAACAAGGCACCAGGGAGTAGCATTAATAGATAAATCTAATGTTGATTGATTGATCGGTTACAATTAATTGCATGCCCCCGGCTGCCAACAGAAGATGAAAAACATCTGGAAAGTCCAGGGGTATTAAGATCATTCAAATCTTTTGGGGGAAAAAAACCGAGGCTGTTTTCTATAAAATACATGCTTCGGACACCAGGGGTGAGCTTCAAAAATTTTAGTAAGGGGTTCTCTGCCCAGTTGCTGGGTGGGCGTGGCCTAGTTGGTCTCCTGCACCACATCCGGGGTGGGGGGGCTTTTTCCCCTCCCTGGGCTCCGGAGGCTTTTTTCAAGCCTCCGGTAGAGGTAGGTTTCAGCAGGTTCTGACCAGTTTTGGAGAACCGGTAGTGGAAATTTTGAATAGTTCGGACAACCGGTAGTAAAAATTCTGACTGGCCCCGCCCCTATCTATTCTCTGCCTCCCAAGTCCCAGCTGCTCGGGAGGGAATGGGGATTTTGCAGTAACCTTCCCCTGGAGTGGAGTGGGAATGGAGGCCCACCAAGCCACGTCCACTAAGCCATGCCATGCCGACCAAGCCACATCCACAGAACCGGTAGTAAAATTTTTTGAAACCCACCACTGGCCTCCAGGAGGGCAAAAATGGCCTCCCCAGGCTCTGGAGGCCCTCTGGAGGTCCTCTGGAGGCCAGAAAAGGGCCTTGCTAAACTTCTGGTAGGCCCATTTTTTACCCTCCCTGAGCCTCCGCATGCGCCCTGCACTTACCTGCATCCAAAACGGGCTGTGTGGGGATTCCTGGGAGGGGCGAGGTGGAGTGGGCGGGGCCAGACAGGAGTGGGATTTGGAGGTTCTCTGAACTCTACAGAATCTTAGCTAGAGGTTCTCCTGAACCCCTGTGAACCCTCAGCAGCCCACTCCTGCTCGGACATCCTGAAGAAGAGGAAGGGTTTGGCTTGCCTCCTAAAGGAAAAGAAGATCTCAGAATGACAACTATTTCACAGTGAGTGGGTCACCATTGAGAGTGCCATTCTCTGGATCCATACTCCCCTGATCTCTCTAGTTGCAGGAACTCATAGTGTCCTTTTCTGGTTAAATCATGTGGTGGCAGGCAGATTCTACCTGGAGAAGATTCAGCACCTCCTCTCTGCATGAGCTTCCTCAGGAAGGAGCTTCTCATGAGGAAGATCATTCAGGTAGGAAGCCCAAATCTCCTGGCCTGGTATAGTTGTATAGGTACCAACTAGCACCTTGAATTGAATCCAGAAGTCTCTCAGCAACCATTGCTGGACTACGCTAGTGCTGGTCAGCAGACAAGCATCTTTGCCATCTGGGTCATCTTCAAGCCCCACATAGAGTGACTTGCAGTAGTCCAAGCAAGAAATGACGGAGAAAAGAGTCACTATCTTCAAGTGTTTAAAGCTCTGTTGTTTTGGACTGTGAAAATATCTACAGACCCCTCGCATCCTGGACATAAACTGTTTCAACTCCTACCCTCAAAACGACGCTATAGAGCACTGCACACCGGAACAACTAGACACAAGGACAGTTTTTTCCCGAACGCCATCACTCTGCTCAACAAATAATTCCCTCAACACTGTCAAACTATTCACTAAGTCTGCACTACTATTAATCTTCTCATCGTTCCCACCACCCATCTCCTTCCACTTATGACTGTATGACTGTAACTTTGTTGCTTGTATCCTTATGATTTATATTGATATTGTTTCCTGATTGCTTATGTGTACCTATGACTATCGTTAAGTGTTGTACCTTATGATTCTTGATGAACGTATCTTTTCTTTTATGTACGCAGAGAGCATACGCATCAAAGACAAATTCCTTGTGTGTCCAATCACACTTGGCCAATAAAGAATTCTATTCTATTCTATTCTATTCTATTCTATTCTATTCTATTCTATTCTACTCTACTCTACTCTACTCTACTCTACTCTACTCTACTCTATTCTAAATACTGGTTTCCAGCAACGATGCCCTATGTTGGAAGTCATGTGTGTGCAGGACACCGCAAACCACAGTACTCAATTCAATTCAGTTTATCACAGTCATAGACCAGAGACCAGATCAAATAAAAACACTCAGTGAATATCCGATGAAAAGCTCTAGAAGAAAATAATAAATAACAGGTAAAGTCTATGATAAAAACCAGTCTGTCAATTACACATGGTCTAACTATGCTAAAATTACAATCCATAAATGGTGAGGCCCTTAGTCAGTTTAATACTAAGAGGGAAAGGAATACAGAGGGCAAAAGAGTGCAATGCAAACATTTGTTGTATAAAATAGCTATGATGGATTAGCAATAGCACTTAGACTTATATAACGCTTTACAGTGCTTTACAGCCCTCTCTAAGCAGTTTACAGAGTCAGCATATTGGCTCCTCATTTTACCCACCTTGGAAGGATGGAAGGCTAAGTCAACCTTGAGCCTGGTGAGATTCGAACTGCCAAATTGCAGGCAGCCGGCAGTCAGCAGAAGTAGTCTGCAGTACTGCACTCTAACCACTGCGCCACCGCGGCTCATTAGACACATGTTTCTGACGAATCCCCAGTGCTGCTGCACAGAATCTAGCCACCTGCACTGTAGTTACGTACTGTTCGTCCTTAAGCAGCCACTGCAGATAAGCAGTGTCAGACTGCCCAGGATACCTAGCCACTAGTCCGTCGTAACTTTGAACGGTCACTAAAGCAGGGGTTAAATGCTCCCGGTTCGGACCGGATCGCCTGATCCGGTAGCGATGGAGGTGGGTGGTTCGGAGAACCGGTAGCAAAAATCCCTGCCCCCCCCCCATGCCCAGCTGAGCCGCACAATCATCAGAGGCTTTTTAAAAACTTTTAAAAGCATTTTTTCTACAAACTCTTCGGCTGAAGAAATGCTTTTAAAAGTAAAAAAAAAAAACCTCTGATGATCACGCGGCTCAGTTGGGATCATCAAAGGCTTTTAAAAGAAAAAAAATTTTTTTTCTTTTAAAAGCCTCTGATGATCCAAGCTGAGTTGCCTGATCGGCAGAGGCATTTAAAAGAAAAAAAGTCTCTGCCGATCAGGCAACTCAGCTGGGATCGTCAGAGCCTTTTGAAAGCATTTTTTAAACAACCTCTTTGACGAAGAGGTTGTAGAAAAAATGGTTTTAAAAGTAAAAAAAAAATAAAAATTGGCCACGCCCACCCAGTCAAATTACCCCCCACCCCAAGTCACGCCCACAGAACCGGTAGTAACAAATTTTAGACTTCACCACTGCACTAAAGGACGTGTCGTAAATTGAGAATATTTCTCAACCTTACCAGCTTTAAAGCGGGGGGGATTTCAACTCCCAGAATCCCGCTAAGGTTAAAGTTGCCAAGGTTGAGAAACATTAACAAAAAGGCTCCGCGCATTGCGCACACCTGTAGAATCCAAAACATTTTGAATGAGAAGCTGATAAACGTGTTTACTTGAACTAATAGCATTATTTTTCCAGTCGATGAATATAGCGTTAGCAGCTATGCAGCAGGCCGTTTAAAAATAATTGGATATTTTAAGGCAGGCTATAACTGGGCACTGGCACACCTCTCTTTCTGATAGACATTGGAATATCCCTTCTGAGAAAAGGCTTTCCTGCGCTGGCATCTTGAGAAAACATTCGAAGCAAGCTCTTGGTTCTTCAGAAAATTTAGGAGCTGAACAGGATCGGGAGTGGATGGAGATTTCTAGAGAATCTGATGGTTGCAGAGTGGACTGGGAACAGGATGGATGGGTTGTAGTCCAAAATAGCTAGGATCAGGGGTGGGATTCAGCCGGTTCAGACTGGTTCAGGCGAATCGGATGTTAATTTTAATCTGGTTCGCCGAATCGGTAGTTGCAAGGACTGGCTGACCCCACCCACCCTGCCCCTCCCCTCCCAGGAGTCTCCATGCAGCCCATTTTGGATGCCAGGTAAGTGCAGGGCCCACATGGAGGCTCTGTGAGGGTGAAAAACGGGCGTACTGGTAGTACTGGAAGTCTGAAAATGGGCCCGTTTCCGGCCTCCGGAGGGACTCCGGAACCCAGGGGAGGCCATTTTCACCCTCCCAGAGGCTCGAGGAAAGCCTCCGGAGCCTGGAGAGGGCAAAAACGACACCCCACCATGGTCCAGGAGGTCGAGTAGACCATGCCCCCATGGCCATGCCCACCCAGCAACCTGGCAGAGAACTGGTTGCTAAACTATTTCAATCCCACCCTTGGCTAGGATGATATGGTATATCTTGTTGCTAATATCATGTACAATACCCATAGAAATAGGTGCTTTGATCACACTATTGTGGTCACCAATGTGACTTCCTGGGACTTAAAGTGCCTGGTTGCGTGGCAGACTAAGCACTGTAATTAACATTCAGCTGCCTGCAAGTTCAAATCCTACCAGGCTCAAGGTTGACTCAGCCTTCCATCCTTTCTAAGGTAGGTAAATTGAGGACCCAGTTTGTGGGGGCAATAAGCTGACTTTGTATAAATATACAAAAGTATGAAGGCTATTGCTTAACGGATTGTAAGCCGCCCTGAGTCTCCGGAGAAGGGCGGCATATAAATCAAATTTAAAAAAAAAGTCTTAACATTGCTAAGTTTGAGAAACCCTGATGTCCAGGCAGTCCTTGACTTACAACCATTTGCTTAGTGACCGTTTGAAGTTACAATGGCACTGACTTACAACCGGTCCTAAAGCTTAACAATGGTTACAGCAATAACCATCGCGTGATCAAAATTCGCAAGCGGCATGCATTTATGACGCTTGCTGTGTTCCAGGGTCATTGGATCATCATTTCGGACCTTCCCAGCCAGCTTCCGACAAGCAAAGTCAGCTGGGAAGCCGGACCCACTTAACGACGGTATGGTTTACTTAAAACAACCGCAGGGATTTGATTGGACGACCGTGGCAAGAAAAGGTAGGAACACTGGGCACCTGAGGCGATTCGCTTAACAACTCTGCCATCCCCTCGGGTGCAATTCACTTAATGGTCGTCTTTCTTAGCTGCGGAAATTCTGATCCTGATGGTAGTCGTAAGTCGAGGACTACCTGTAGATACAAAACCTGCCTGATGGGATTGGAAAGGGGAGGAGAAGGGGGGAGGGGAAATGTTGGAAGAGACTCATTAGGGCCCTCGATGAGAATCACTAAAAGCCAGGCTTATGGCATCTATTTTGCCCAAACCCCCCGATGAAGAATTTATCTAATTTATTTCTACCGTTTGCAGTTCTTAAACTTCCCCTCCTCCCCCTCCTCCCCTTTCCCCCCCCCAAGTCAAGGGTGCTTGGCTCTAAAAGCATCCTTAAATTACAATATAAATACCAAATGTTACATTGCGTTGCCTTCTGCATTAATAATTTGAGCTCGAGCTAAGTGGCGGTGGAAAGATCTGTCATTTGGCACCAAATAAATAACAGGGCGCACCCTGCCCGCCCTCTCTAAATGGAACAACTTTAAATATCGCAAGCGTTCCAGGCATTTCATTATTTCTTTTCCTTTCCTTTTTTTTTAAAAAAAAAGAAAGAAAATTAAAAAGTCACAACAGTTAACCAAGCCTGTCATTATGCAGTGAGCCAGCCGTTGTGCAAGCAAATTAGATGGAAACACAAGAGTGCAGGAACCTTGCAATTTTTTTCCCCCCAATAAAGATGTTGCCCTCCAAAGACTTCTGAGAAATAAGATGTACGAATATTCCTGCAAGCATTGAAGAAAGTCAATACAGGTAAACCAGGGGTGAAATGCTCCCGGTTTGGACCGGATCTCCTGATCCAGTAGCGATGCAGGGGGGGTGGTGGTTCAGAGAACCGGTAGCAAAAATCCCTGCCCCCCCCCCCAT
>WNWU01000029.1:6332037-6345950 GCA_012654045.1 Ptyas mucosa
TCTCTCTCTCTCTCTCTCTGTTTCTGTCTCTCTCTCTCTCTCTCTCTCTCTTTCTCTGTTTCTGTCTCTCTCTCTCTCTCTCTCTCACACACACACACACACGCACACACACACATACATACACACACACACACACACACACACTCGCCCACCCACACCAACAACCCAAAAAGATTTTCCTAGGACGATTCTCTGCTTTTTTCTTTTACTTTTATGTACATAACTACTGGTACATGGAGGGAAGGAGAGATGCAAATGAAGAAAAACAGAAGAGTCTAGCTCCGTGATGGCAAACCTATGGCACACTAGCTCAGCTCCAGTGCACCAGCTGATTTTCGGGCCTTCTGGGTCCACCAGAAGTAGGGAAACAGGCTGTTTCCTGCCTCTGGAGGGCCTGGGGAGGCGGGGGAAGCCCGTTTTTTTTCCTCACCTGGCTCCAGATCCTCTCTATGCATCTGGGGAGGGCAAAAACAGCCTTCCCCATCCCCTCGGAGGCCCTCC
The DNA here is from genome assembly GCA_012654045.1 of Ptyas mucosa. Lineage (NCBI taxonomy): Eukaryota > Metazoa > Chordata > Lepidosauria > Squamata > Colubridae > Ptyas > Ptyas mucosa. The sequence goes on from WNWU01000029.1 coordinate 6,332,539, forward strand.
GGAGGCCTGAAACGGCCTGTTTTCCAACTTTTGGTTAGACAGGAAGTGACTTTTTTGCTGTCCCCAGCCTCCAGAGCCTCTCTAGGGCCTCTGAGGGGGTGGGGAAGGCCTACTGGGCCATTATGTGCCAGGAGCGGCGGGGAGGGATCATGCATGCATGCGCAGGGCGGGGCGCATAGAATTATGGGTGTGGGCACGCATGCACACGAACCTACCCCGACCCCCCCCCTTCCTTGCACGTGATGGCAAAAAGGTTAGCCATCACTGGTCTAGCTGGTTGCTGTTCTTTTTTCTTTTCATCTAGTGTTTTTCAAACTTGCCAACTTCCAGATGTGTGGACTTCAGCTCCTTCGATTCTCTAACCTGAAGACCCAGAGTCCAAACTGACTCTTTTCCTTATCCTCCCACATCCCCTTTTCCTTCTGTGGCATAGTTTTCACATTGCAATGTTCATGGTCTACTCGTGGATACTGATCTCTAAACTTCTGTGAGCTGGGGCTTCTTCTATAATATTATATATGACATTATTTTATGGTATAATATTATGCTTATAATATTACGGATATATGGTGTTAAGATGATAGGCATGAGATAAATTCAACCATAATATTATCGTGTCTAGGTGGAGAGGTAATAAGGACTGCGCTTAAAATACATGTTTTTACAATATCCTATAATTACTAAGTAGTTTATACTTTTGAGAGAAATGAGTTGATTATATAAATGTGATTGTGTCACAGAAGCTAACATTTTCAGAGGATAATATTCTCTTGAATTACATACTTGGTACATGGAATCTGACAACTCAACAATGTAAATGCCCTTATTATAGCTAAAAGACTCATACTGCAACTTTGAGAAGACAATTACACTTGTGAGCAGATTGCCTATAGATATAAATTTTATATGGACAAGTATCATGAATATATGAAATATTATTAAATGAAACTCATTTATACAAAGTACAGTAGATTAAAATGTATGATAATCATACCGGTGGTGGGTTTCAAATTTTTTTACTACCGGTTCTGTGGGTGTGGCATGGTGGGCATGGCAGGGAAAGGATACTGTAAAATCTCCATTCCCTCCCCAATCCAGGAGAAGGTTACTGCAAAATCCCCATTTCCTCCCAATCAGCTGGGATTTGGGAGGCAGAGAATAAGATGGGGGCGGCACCAGTCAGAATTTTTACTACCGGTTCTCCGAACTACTCAAAATTTCCGCTACCGGTTCTCCAGAACTGGTCAGAACCTGCTGGAACCCACCTATGAATCATATAAGTGTACTGTAACACACACACTGTCAGCTTTGGAAGCCATATTAGGCCGGAAGCTCCAATGCTGCCATCTTCTCATGTTTGGGAAAGTAGGAAGGGGGGGGGGGAGTTAGTTGACATAATAGCATTCTTCCTGTCAGTCAAGGTCAGGGTGATCCCGCATCTGGAGAAGGAGTGGTCAGGGGGCTAAATCGGGATGGAACGGGCGTTGATTGGAGCATGTGATCAACTGGGTGGAAAAGAGGATGGTTTTGAGAGCTTTGACTTACTGAAGGAAAACCTGGGCTTTTCAGATTAGGGTTTCCCCAGATATGCCAGTTTGCCTATTCTAGTAGAGAGGACTTTGGAAAATGCTTGCTTCCACATCTTTACTTGGAGTAGGTTTTTTTCTGGAACACTGACACACGCACATACACACTTGAATAATATTTGTATTAGACAATTATATATAGAATTGTAACTATTATTCTAACTGCGTATTATACTTTATCATTTTTTTCTATTCTATTTTTTCACTGCTTTTTAAAGCCCTTATTAGGCCATTCGTTTTATAATGTATGTATGTTTGTGTTTTGTTTCTTTGGTCCTCCCCCCCCTTTTTTGTTATTCATTTTAAAAGCAATAACAATTTATTTAAAAAGTTTCATCTTTATCATCTTAATACAGACATTCTCAGTAATATTATCTTGATAAAACTATGTATTACATTATTTTATACTGTACTATAATATTATAATATAATTCTGTCTCCTGTATATCATCTTAATAGAGATGATCTCAGTAATATTCATAACAATCCAACAAAACAGGCTAAATTTGTATAATTGTGTTATTACAGGACAGGATCTAAAGCTAAAGAATTGCCCAAAACTACTTAATAAATCTGTGGCAGAAGTAAGTTTAGCTTGGATATTTCCTCCGGATCATGCCCTGCAACTTGACATGCTCCAGCATACTAGTTTTTGCATGAATTTAAACTTGATTGTAAAAAATTCGATTATCGTAACAGAGTTGTCAAAGTCTGGAACATTCATGGCTATCACTAAGTGTTGTATCTTGTGATTCAGGGGTGAAATGCTCCTGGTTCGGACTGGCTCGGGTGAGTAGGTAGTGATGCGGTAGCAAAAATCCCTGTCCCCGCCCCCCATGCCCAGCTGAGCCGCGCGATCATCAGAGCCAGTTTTTTTCTTTTAAATGGCTCTGATGATCCAAGCTCTGACGATCCCAGCTGAGTTGCCTGATGGCAGAGGGTTTTTTAAAAACCCTCTCACAGTCAGGCAACTCAGCTGGGATCGTCAGAGCCTTTTGAAAGCATTTTTTTAACATGGTTTTACATGTAAAAAATGGTTTTAAAAGTAAAAAAAAAAAATTGGCTACGTCCACCCAGCCACATTACCCCCCAAGCCACGCCCATAAAACCAGTAGTAACAAATTTTAGATTTCACCCATTATGATTTCCGATGAATGAATTTTTACGATGATTATGATCATGATTTATCACTCGTTGCTTGTAAGTATACTGAGAGCTTATGCACCGGAGACAAATTCCGTGTGTGTCAAATCACACTCGGCCAATAAAGAATTCTATATTCTGTATTCTATCTTACCTGATCCAGTTGTCTTAGCAACTAACTTTCACAGTTTTAATTCCAACTTAACCAGTGGTGGGATTCAAATAATTTAACAACCAGTTCTCTGTCCTAATGACCAGCTGGTGGGCATGGCCACGGTGGGTGTGGCCAGGGAGTGTGACAGGCAGCACTTGGCCTCCTGCACAACCCTGGGAGCAAAAACAGGCCACGGGGGGAGGATGCACCGCCCACTGCACCCCATTTTGGGCCTAGGAAGCCTCCCTGAAGCCTCCTAGAAGCGAAAACGGGCTGCGGGGGGTGCACCGCACTCCCCCATGCCCCGTTTTGAGGATAGGAGCTTGGGTTTGGACCAGCTTGGGTGAATAGGTAGTGATGATGGCCGGTGGTTCGGAGAACCAGTAGCAATGGCAGCTGGAGGCTCCACCCACCTGCCCTATTCCCCGGAGTCGGGGAATGCACCATTCCCTGACTCCGGCCTTGCTGCGGAGCCGCTGCCTGCTCGCCCTTCGCCACGCGGTGTATCCTACTGCTCACCTTTCTCCCGCAGCTGCCCGTCAGGGAAGGCAAGCGCCCGAAAGTTACTGGAGTCGCTCACTCTCCTTCTTGAATGAGTTTGGGTTCCTAAGGGGGCGCGTGTAGATGCATTACCATGCCTATCATTCCTGTCACATTTTAGGTTTTTTTCCCTTTTGTTTTGTTCATTCAAATTTGTAAATTTTGTCTGACGAATAAATAAATAAATAAATAAATAAATAAATAAATAAATAAATTCAAAATCTTAAAAAAAAAGATAAAGATTAGGATGGGGGACTAAGGGAACAACCGAACTTTATTTTCATTCTTTCTGCTTCCCTTTGAAATCACACAGTTCACGCCACGCTTGTTCAAAGAGTGCTCCGCAGCCTTTTATACCACTTGCAGGATCAGTAACACTTCATTAGCATTTCCCTGGCAGGTCTGGAATCAAAGATCTTTGGGGGAATAAAACTCAGCCACTTCAAAGAGAAGTTGGGCGTCTAATGAACATTAGAGGTAATTGAACAACTTTGAAGCGCATTGTGTGACATCCCTTTCCAGAAGGGGAAGTGGTGTTCCTCGCCAAGTATTAAGCTGATGGGCTGTTTCAGCAATTCAGAAAGTCTGGTTGCAGATGTGAACAAGGAAGAGTGCTCCCTCCAATGAGGTATATAAAAGAAATCTGTTGCAGGAACCTGTTTGAATGTATCTGTAAGATCTTACCAATAGAATAGAATAACAGAGTTGGAAGGGACCTTGGAGGTCTTCTAGTCCAACCCCCTGCCCAGGCAGGAAACCCTACACCACTTCAGACAAATGGTTATCCAACATCTTCTTAAAAACTTCCAGTGTTGGAGCATTCACAACTTCTAGAGGCAAGTTGTTCCACTGATTAATTGTTCTAACGGTCAGGAAATTTCTCCTTAGTTCTAGGTTGCCTCTCTCCTTGATGAGTTTCCACTCGTTGCTTCTTGTTCTACCCTCAGGTGCTTTGGAGAATAGCTTGACCCCCTCTTCTCTGTGGCAGCCCCTGAGATATTGGAGTACTGCTATTATGTCTCTCTTAGTCCTTCTTTTCATTGAACTAGACACACCCAGTTCCTGCAACCATTCTTCATATGTTTTAGCCTCCAGTCCCCTAATCATCTTGGTTGCTCTTCTCTGCACTCTTTCTAGAGTCTCCACATCTTTTTTACATCGTGGCGACCAAAATTGGATGCAGTATTCCAAGTGTGGCCTTACCAAGGCGTTATAAAGTGGTATTAACACTTCATGTGATCTTGATTCTATCCCTCTGTTTATGCAGCCCAGAACTGTGTTGGCTTCTTTGGCAGCTGCTGCACACTGCTGGCTCATATTTAAATGGTTGCCACTAGGACTGCACGATCCCTCTCATCGTTACTACTATTGAGCAAGGTACTACATATATTGTACCTGTGCATTTTGTTTTTCTTGCCTAAATGTAGAACCTTACTTTTTTCACCGTTTAATTTCATTTTGTTAGATAGCGCCCAATGTTCAAGTCTGTCAAGATCCTTCTGTATCTTAAGCCTATCTTCTGGAGTGTTGGCTATTTACGCCAGCTTGGTGTCATCTGCAAATTTGATGAGTTCCCCATCTATCACCTCATCCAAATCATTGATGAAGATGTTGAAGAGTACTGGACCTAAAGCAGCCTTGGGGTACTCCACTGCATACTTCCCTCCATGTAGATGCAGTTCCATTGAAGACTACACGTTGAGGGAGGTTGGTCAGCCAGTTATGAATCCATCTGGTGGTGATGTTGTCTAGCCCACATTTTTCTAGTAGTAGTAGGTTTTAGTAGTAGGCTCTAGTAGTAGTAGTAATAGGTTCTAGTAGTAGGCTTTATCTAGTAGTAGGTTATGGTCTACTTTGTCAAATGCCTTACTGAAGTCCAAGTAAATTATATTGACAGCATTCCTCTGGTCCACTAATTTTGTCACTTTGTCAAAGAATGCAATAAGATTAGTCTGGCATGATCTGTTTTTGACAAACCCATATTGGCTTTGGTTATTACTTTGTTTGCTTCTCGGTGTTCACTGATTCGTTGCTTGATTATCTTTTCAAGAATTTTCCCTGGTATTGAGGTCAGTATGATAGGTCTGTGGTTTCCTGGATCTATCTTTTTTCCTTTTTTTGAAGAAGGGAACTACATCAGCTCTTTTTGAGTCCTCTGGCAATTCCCCTGTGTTCCAGGATCTTTGAAAGAATATAGTTCAGTGGTTCTGAGATCTCGTCTGCCAGTTCCTTCAGAACCTTGGGGTTCCTTCTGGTCCTGGTGATTTGAACTTGTCTAGGGTAGACAGGTGCTCACTTACCATTTTCTTCCCTATTTTAAACTTGTGTTCCTAATCTGTTTTTTTGTGGTGCTGTTTTTGATAGGTTGGACTGTTTTTTCCTTTGTGTAAAAACAGATGCAAAAAGAGAGTTAAGTAGTTCTGCTTTCTCCCTGTTGCTTGTCACTTTTTTGCCACTTTCTCCCAGCAATGGTCCAATTGTTTCCTTGAGTTTTTTCTTGTTTTTAACATGTTGGAAGAAGCTTTTCTTTTTCTTTTTGTTATTTTTTATTATTTATTTTGTCGCAAGCCTTTGTTCATTATGAGTCTTAGCTTTCCTCACTTCATCTTTGCAGGCTCGGGCTATTTGCTGATATTTTGCCTTAGTTATGTGTCCCTCTTTCCACTTTTTATACTTGTCCTTTTTGTCTTTCAATTTGTCAGAGAGTTCTTTATGCAGCCATGCTGGTTTCTTTTGAGAGCTGTTATTTTTCTTCTTCATTGGTATTGTGCTAGACTAGGCTTTTATAATCTCATTTTTCAAAAATTTTCAAGCTTCTTGAGCTGCTTTCCCCTTGAGGATTCTCATCCATGGAATCCTTCCCAAGCTCTCTCTAAGTTTATTGAAATTAGCTCTCTTAAAGTCCAATACTCTAGTTTGACTTTGTTCTATTACTTGTGCTTGAAAAATGTTGAATTCCAATATTGCATGATCACATGCCCCCAAGGTTCCCTGTAGCTTCAACACCTTCTATCATTTCATCACTGTTAGTGAGAATTAAGTCCAATATGGGTGATCCCCTTGTTCCCTTCTCTACTTTTTGGGAAACAAAGTTGTCTGCTAGGTTTGTTAGGAACCTGTTGGATCTTCTACTTGGTGCAGATTTGTCTCCCAGTTGATGTCAGGGTAGTTAAAATTCCCCATTACTATTGTGATGTGCTTCCTAGAATTCTTTATTGGCCAAGTGTGATTGGACACACGAGGAATTTGTCTTGGTGCATACCCTCTCGGTGTACATAAAAGAAAAGATACATTTGTCAAGAATTATAAGGTACAATACTTAATGATAGTCATAAGGAAACAGTCAATATAAATCTTAAGGATACCAGCAACAAGGTTACAGTCATACAGTCATAAGTGGGAGGGAATGGGTGATAGGAATGGTGAGAAGATTAACAGTAATGCAGACTTAGTAACTAGCTTAGTGACAGTGTTGCGGGAATTATTTGTTTAGCAGAGTGATGGTGTTGGGAAAAAACTGTTCTTGTGCCTAGTTGTTCTGGTGTGCAGTGCTCTATAGCATCGTTTTGAGTTGAAACAGTTTATGTCCAGGATGCGAGGGGTCTGTAAATAAATACCTTAGTTAGCTGACTAGCGAAAAGTTCATCTACTTCCTCTGTTTGGTTGGGTGGCCTATAGTATAGACCTATGGCAATGTCATTTCTCCCCCTTTAATATTGACCCAAATGCATTCAAGATAATTTTCATCATTGTTGTGCTCTATTTCTGTAGAGATGCAGTTATTTCTTATATATATAGTGCAACTCCACCTCCTCTTTTATTTGGTGAATTTCTTTTAAATAATTTAAATCCCTCTAGCTGTATGTTCCATTTGTGGATTTCATTCCACCAAGTTTCAGTAAGGGCAACAATATCATATCTGCCCTCATTTACTTGAATTTCTAATTCACCCTGTTTATTCCTCATACTCTGTGCGTTGGTGTATAGACATTTTTGCGGATTCTATATGAGAAGGCAGCATTAACTAAAGAGCTAGTTGGGTCCGATAGTAAAATCTGCATCTGAACCAATTTATTTGTGAGCACCAATGTACATTAGAAGACATGTTTCTAAATGTGTGCCAAAAAATCATGTTAAAAAAAGTTGAAAAATACACATGCACAACCTCCTTACATGTAGCGAATAGTGACAGGAGTGAAATTTGTCCTTTACAAAGGGTTTTTCGAAACTTTAAATACATAATTTTTCATATACTAGGGGCAAAAGCATTTATTACCGAAAATTGAATCAAAATTAAATACAGATTTTAAAAACCTGTCGGTGTTTGTATAAATGCTCTTAATCGGGCTAGGATTTTAAACTACATTTGATTTTTCACAAGATGTTAAACTATAAATTAATCAAGTGGACTGAATTATTCAATACACTGAGTCATAAAAGTCTGATGAAGGTTTTAAAAAAAATACTTCAGTGTGCTTTGTTATTCCCTTTCCCTTTTATGCCAGTTCGTATTTTAATGTTTGATGTTGAAATTTAATAAAGATATTATTTTAAAAACGGTTTTTTTATGGTGAAGATTTTATTGCATTTGCCTAGTGCCCTATTGTAGTTTTGACGCTGATTTGGTGAAGCATGTTGTGCGAGCAAACTAACAAACAGCAAGAATGCACTATTACACCACCCAGTAAATTCACCCAGATTCTCTGTTGCTTTGAAAATAGATTTCAAAAGCGAATTCTCTTTCATCCAACAGAATGAAAACTTACAAGGGTAAAAAGCAGGAGAATTACTTTACATGCACTAGATCTCCCAACCAATAGCAGATGGTAAAAGTGACAAAACAGCTGCACATTTGCCTTGGAAATTTTCTCTAGGGCACTAAGTTTACTTAAGTTAAATATTTTATGATAATTAAGTGGTCTAAAAGGAACAGCCTGTGCCAGGGGAATGTTAAACAGTGGACATCTCAATCTTAGATGGTTTGTAGAATCCTAGGGCTGGCAGGGACTTTGAAGGTCTTCTGGTTTAGCTGTGTGCCCAAGATAGGAGCCTTTATACCAGGGGTGAAATCCAAATTTTTTTACTACCGTTTCTGTGGGCGTGGCTTGGTGAGCGTGGCTTGGGCGTGGCAGGGAAAGGATATTGCAAAATCTCCATTCCCACTGCACTCTGGGGCCAGCCAGAGGTGGTATTTGCCGGTTCTCCAAACTACTCAAAATTTCCGCTACCGGTTCTTCAGAACCTGTCAGAACCTGCTGGATTTCCCCCTGGTTTATACTATCCTAGGCAAATGGTTAGTAAGTCCGATCTCTTCTTAAAAACCCCCCAGTGATGGAGTTTCCATAACTTTGGACCTAGACTCTGGGCCTTGCCCTATGAATTTTTCTTTTTCTTTGAACTTCCCCTCTTCCTTTGCAAATTGGTTTTGGTTGTTTATTGGCTTGGGTTTATGGGACTGAGGGAAGGATGACGTGGAGCCTTACTGGCCATTAGGGTAGTGGTGGGTTCCTCCCGGTTCGGCCCGGTTCTCCTGAGCTGGTAGTGGTGACGATTTGATGTCACCAAACCGGTTCTGCCCCCCCACCTCCCCGCGCCTCCCACCCATCCCCCGCGTTATTCTTATCTTTTATTTGGCCCCACCCCCAATCTATTGCTGCCTCCTGAGTCCCAGCTGATGGCTAGAGGGGAAAAAAACTGTTTAAACTCTTGCCACGGGGCTTCAAAGGGCCGCCCTACAGCTGATCAGTGTTAAAAGAAAACAAATGAGTAGACCGGTGCCTGCAAAAATACATGAGTAGATCAGTACCTGCAAAAATACATGAGTAGATCAGTGCCTGTAAAAAATAAATGGGTAGATCAGTACAGCTCTGCAAGCAGTTAAAAGCCTGGTAGACCAATACCTCTGCTAAACCCTAAATAATCGTCACATGACCATCAAGCCACACCCACAAAATAAGCCACACCCACAGAACCTGTAGTAAAAATTTTTAGAACCCACCCCTGCAGTAGGGCTGTTTGTTGTGCATTAACAGAGCAATAAAGGGCAATAAAAGATCAGGGGGAAAAAAGAGTTAGAGCTAGATTCAGGAAGAGAAAAACTGGGGTAGAGATAAACGCTGTGAACATTGATACATGAAGATGTAGCATGGATCCAAATGACTTTCTGGTATAAAGAGAAACTGAAGAGATGTTTGCTCCCATACAGATTGTCCTCCACTTAGGACCATAATTGAGCCCAAAATTTCCATTGCTAAGTAAGGCAGAACAATTAATCAGTGGAATAACTTGCCTCCAGAAGTTGTGAATGCTCCAACACTGGAAGTTTTAAAGAAGAGGTTGGATAACCATTTGTCTGAAATAGTATAGGGGATTGCTGGTGGTTGGACTAGAAGTCCTCCGAGAGGTGGTATTCAGCGGGTTCTGACCAGTTCTGGAGAACCGGTAGAGAAATTTTTTAGTAGTTTGGAGAACCAGTAAATACCATCTCTGGCTGGCCCTGCCCCCATCTATTCTCTGCCTCCCGAGTCCCAGCTGATCAGGAGGAAATGGAGGTTTTACAGTATCCTTCCCCTGCCACACTCACCAAGCCATGCTACGTCCACCAAGCCACACCCACCAAGCTATGCCACACCCACCAAGCCACGCCCACAGAATCGGTAGTAAAAATTTTTGAATCCCACCACTGCCTCCAAAGTCCCTTCCAACTCTGTTATTCTAATCCTAAAACAGTTGTTAAGTGAGTTGTGCCCCATTTTGCCACAGTTGTTAGATGAATCATTGCAGTTGTTAAGTGAATTATGTGGTTGGAAAAGAAATCTGTCTTCCACCATTGGCTTTGCTCGTTGGGAAGGTCACAAAAGGTGATCCCATGATACTGTTCTGCCCCAGCTACGGACCCCAAAGAACACAGCACACACAAAGTTTGTACCAAACTTAAATTTACTAAAATAACTCAGTCTTTTCCAAACAAAAGCTGTTAATAAACTTTCTTAACAGCCTACAAGAAACCAAAGATAAAGTAATCACAATCTTACTAAGGTTGGCAGAAAGCCCAGAAGCAATTTTGCAGAGAATCCAGACGTGAAGGAGAATGAACTAAAGTTGTTCCCTACAAATTGCTTCAGTCGGCATTCCTGCTTAAATAGGCTAAGGGAGTGGCCAATTAGCCCCAAGCCTTACTCTCAAGGAGACCTCCTCCTGAGGAGCCACTCTTGCCTTTTGGCAGCTCTGCACGCCCGTGCATTGAGAAGAGGCTCCTCTTTGTCCTCTTCACTTAAAGAAGCTTCTGGAGGTTCTGAAGGCCCTGGCTGAATCCCTGCTTCTGGCACCACATCTTCTCCAGCCTCCTCATTGTCTGACTTGAGTGCCAGCTGCACAGGCTGCTGGTGCAACACCACACCAGCCTCCTCGCTGTCAGAATCAGCTGCAATCTGCACAGGCCGCTGATGGGCCACAACAGACACTGGGACACTGCAACCATCATAAATACATGCCATTGCCAAGCACCCAAATTTTGATCACATGACCAGGGAGATGCTGCAATGGTCATTCAGCAATGGTCGAAAACTCACCTTTTTCAGTACCATTGTAACTCTGAACAGCCACTAAACAAATGGTTGTAAGTAGAGGACTTCCTGTATGCACAAATCAGATATTTTAAGACCAAAACCACCACATATGCACATTAATTTAGAACATTAATTAAGCAACTTTACATTTCACGATCTTCTTTCTGTTATTGCTTTGTTTTGCCAAGCTCTCCTGAATTCATTCTTACACCTTTCTGAGACAAACTGAAGTTTTCCAGTAATTTAGGTGATGGAAAGCTGATCTGATCCAAGGATTTCTGCTTTGAAGGTGCCACTAAAGTTTCTTAAGGCTTTTTGGTTATTGAGATTTACACATCCATCGTTAGCTAAAAAAATAATAATAACAGCACAATTTGCTTTCTTCTTATTTTATTGACGTTTGGGAATGGGGGAGGGAGGTTTTTTCCCCAATTAGTATGTGAGCCTCAGACTTGAAAATTGACTCCAATTTACAGGAAGAAAACCTTAGAAAACAAAACAAAACAACAATAACAAAAAAAAAAAACCCACCAAAAAAAATCCCAGAATGGAATTTTGGCTAATGAAGAACAAAAAGGAACACAGCATGTGTATATGGATGCTTTTGCCTCCATTTCTTGAAGCATGCTGTTAAGTGAAAAAAAGGAAGAAAAAGAAACAGATGCACAATCTTTATTGCATTAATAATTATGGTGTTGTTTTATTATGCTGCTACTCCTGGATATCTATATCTATATTCTGTTTAAAAAAGAAAAAGAAAAAGAAGAATGGCCCCGGTACGGAATCAGCTAATTTGGTACATAATTTAACAGCTAATAATTATTTGCTTAAATCTGGAATTAGATGAAAAGGGATCAGATCTTCTTCCCCTCCTTTTCCTTCCCTCTCTGCAACAACAGAGACATAAGAAGAAGGTGAGAATATAATCAGCCTGTTAAGTAAATACTAATCATGCCATGTATAACAAAAATGTGCGCAGGAGGGGCGTCACGGAAGTATTGAATTTAGACGGTAGCTAATTTAGCATAGAACATGCGTTTCCAGAATTAGGCTTCGTCGTCTTTTGTTTGCTATATTTCTGGAGATGTTCCATCCATTCTTGCAGCCTTTCAATTTGACAATGACTGGAGCGCTGACCTAACTTCATCTTCTGATTCTAGAGGTTCTTGCGCAGGTAGTCCTCAATTTATGGCCAGAATTGGGGCCAGAATTTCCTGTCACGTTTGAACCACTTCTGAACCATTTTGACACTTACCGTTATTCAACTTGCCAATGAACTGGGGTGAAGGAAGGGTGAGAAGGAATGCAAGACAATCCAAGAATAGACCGTGTGAGCCAAGAACCCACCAAGGTCACGAATGCAGGTGTCTGATGAAGAAATGAACTGTTCTCAAAACAAAAGACTGATTCAGAATTGGACAGCGTGGTCACTATGGGTGGGAAGAAGCAGGGGTGAAATTCAAAATTTTTCCCTACTAGTTCTGTGAGCGTGGCTTGGTGGGCGTGGCAGGGGAAGGATATTGCAAAATCTCCATTCCCACCCACTCTGGGGCCAGCCAGAGGTGGTATTTGCCGGTTCTCCGAACTACTCAAAATTTCCGCTACTGGTTCTCCAGAACCTGCTGGATTTCACCCCTGGGAAGAAGGGGAAACTAATGTTTAACTATGTAGCATTGCATGGGAAAACCTCAGAGCTGGTTTTGTTTCTTCAGTGCCAAAATGATGTATTCAATAAAGTTTTACTTTTGGGATTTGAAAGTTCCTGAGAGTGCCTACTTTTCTTGGGTTCACTAGTTGGACAGTTGACATTTCCATGGCTAAGCAAGTTTGTGGTTAAATGACTCATGCCTGATTTTACAACCTTTTTGCCATAGTTGTTATATGGGTGTAAATTGAATCTGGCTTCCCCCATTGACTGTCCTTGCTTGGGTCATTGTAATCCTCCTCCTCCTCTCTTTGAACAGATCTCAGAATATATTTTTTTTGTTAAATTCTTTCTTGATTGTTTCTTGGTTTTGGCTTCTTTTCTCTTTTGGTGTCATTTCCATGATTTGGTCTGAAAGCCAGTTTGCTTTCTTCAGTTGGGTCACCTTTTTCACCCTCTTTCTTAAGAACTTCTTGAAGCTCATGCTACAGTTCCTCTGCTTATCTCATCGGTGAGTTCAGGGCTTCACAGTGATTTCTGATGTTCTTGAAAATGGCATGGAAAAGATCAGCAATTGGGCTTCTTCTGCTGTTTCAGTCTATCGTGGAACCTGCACACGAGTTGTTTATGATCTGTTCCAAGATCCAAGTCCCACGCTAATAGCAATAGCACTTAGACTAGACTAGACTAGACTAGACTAGAATTAGAACAGAATGGGATAGGAAAGGATAGAGTAGAGTAGAGTAGAGTAGAGTAGAGTAGAGTAGAGTAGAGTA
>WNWU01000029.1:6345960-6371709 GCA_012654045.1 Ptyas mucosa
TAGAATAGAATAGAATAGAATAGAATAGAATAGAATAGAATAGAATAGAGTAGAATTATTTATTGGCCAAGTGTGATTGGACACACAAGGAATTTGTCTTGGTGCATAGGCTCTCAGTGTACATAAAAGAAAAGATACGTTCGTCAAGAATCATAAGGTACAACACTTAATGATAGACATAGAGGACAAATAAGCAATCAGGAAAAAATATCAATATAAATCGTAAGGATACAAGCAACAAGGTTTCAGTCATACAGTCATAAGTGGGAGAAGATGGGTGATAGGAATGATGAGAAGATTAATAGTAGTGCAGACTTAGTAAATAGTTTGACAGTGTTGAGGGAATTATTTGTTTAGCAGAGTGATGGCATTTGGGAAAAACCTGTTCTTGTGTCTAGTTGTTCTGGTGTGCAGTGCTCTATAGCATATAGTGCTCTACAGTGTTTACAGCCCTCTCTAAGCAGTTTACAGAGTCAGCAAATTTCCCCTAATAATTTGGGTCCTCATTTTACTGACCTCAGAAGGATGGAAGGCGGAGTCAACCTTGAGCCTGGTGAGATTCGAACTGCGAAATTGCAGTTAACCGGCAGTCATCTGAAGTAGCCTGCAGTACTGCACTCTAACCACTGCACCACCGTGGCTCATAACTTGGAACTTGCACATGACCAGGCTATGATCAACCCTGGCTGGCCCCCATCTTTTCTGTTCAAAATGAGCTCTTCTGCCTCTTTATTTATAGCAATAATATAATCCGTTTGCTTTCTTTGTCCTCCATCTGGTGATTCCATGCAGAGGCATCGTTTTGGTTGTCTGAAGACTGCGTTAGCAAAGAAATAATTGGATTGGCAGAAATTGATGTCATTGCCTCCTTCATTTCAGTTTCCTAGGCAATTCAGTTGATCTAATTTTCCTCCTTAATATTTGCAACTTTGCCATTTGGGTCTCTGAACAAAAGCAGCATATCTTGTTTGCATGTTCTGTCAATTACAAATTGAACCTGATAATAAAACTCATCAACCTTCTTCTTCTTCTGCACCAGTGCTTGGAGCATAAACTTGGATAATTATCCTATTAAGGGATTATCCACTAAGTCTAGTTGATATTATTCCATCATTGAATGTGTTGTAGTCCAAAACTGTTCTTGCTGTATCTCTCCTGACTAGGGAAACAGTCCCATTCCTTCTTTGTTTTTTGTGTCCTGAGCACAAACAGTGTGATCTTTTGACCAAAAGTATCCAATCCCAGTCCATCTCAATTCACTGATGTTTGAGATAGCAATACCAATAGCACTAGCAGTAACACTTAGCACTTATATACCATTTCACAGTGCTTTTACAGCCCTTTCTAAGCAGTTTACAGAACCAGCATCTTGCTCCCAACACTCTGGGTCCTCATTTTACCCACCTCGGAAGGATGGAAGGCTGAGTCCACCTTGAGCCTGGTGAGATTTGAACTGCTGAACTGCAGCTAGCACTCAGCTGAAGTAGCCTGCAGTACTGCACACTAACCGCTGCACCACCTCAGCTCAATACTGATAGTCCTTGATTTACGACCACAACTGAGCCCCAAACTTCTGTTGCTAAGTAAGTTAGTTGTCAAGTGAGTTTTATCCAGTGGTGGGATTCAAGTAATTTAACAACCGGTTCTCTGCCCCAATGATTTCTTCCAACAATCAGTTTGCCAAACTGCTCAGAAAGTTAACAACCGGTTCTCCCAAAGTGGTGCGAACTGGCTGAATCCCACCACTGGTTTTATCCAACTTTATGACCTTTCTTGCCACAGTTGTTAAGCGAATCACTGCAGTTGTTAAGTTAGTTAAGAGCCCAGGTGGCGCAGTGGTTAGAGTGCAGTGCTGCAGGCTACTTCAGCAACTCACTTAACAACTGCCTTGCTGAGCAACGGAAATTCTGGCCTGAATTGTGGTCTTAATTCGAGGACCGCCTGCAATTCTGCCTTTGAATCTTTGGATATGCTTTTGCTGCATGACAACATCACAACTAGATGTCCTTAAAGCAGTGGTGAAATCCTCCATGGATTGCCACCAGTTCACTGCCCACACATGCATGGTGCATGCCAAATGTGTGCTGTGCGTGCATGCATGGTGTGCGCCAAAAACATGCTGTGTGTGCATGTGCAGTACATGCCAAAAGCATGCTGCGTATGCATGCCCACTGTGCACCAAACACACATGTCCCTTTCTAGATCGGGACACCCTACAAACAGTCACTCATGCCCTTGTCACCTCTCGTCTGGACTATTGTAGTGCTCTCTACATGGGGCTCCCCTTGAGGAGCACTCGGAGGCTCCAACTGGTGCAGAGTGCGGCCGCACGGGTGGTTATGGGAACGACGTGGCGTTCCCATGTAACACCCCTCCTGCGCGAGCTGCACTGGCTCCCGGTGGTCTTCCGGGTGCACTTCAGGGTTTTGGTTATCACCTTTAGAGCGCTCCATGGCTTAGGACCTGGTTATCTACGGGACCACCTGCTACCACCAACAGCCTCCCACTGGCCAGTACGCTCCCATAGAGAGGGGCTCCTCTGGGTGCCATCGGCCAAATAATGTCGACTGGCAGCCCCCAGGGGGAGAGCCTTCTCTGTGGGGGCACCTATGATCTGGAACGAGCTCCCCCCGGAGATACGGATGATCCCGGACCTGCGCACCTTCCAGCGCGCGCTTAAGATTTTTCTATTTCATCAAGCTGGCCTGGCCTAAATCTTTTCCCCTGTTTAATGTAAATTTTAATTTGGTTTTTAAATTATTGGGTATTTTAAATTTGTCTCAGCCAAATTATTTAATTCACTTTTATTCTATTTTAAATTTTTGTATGTATGTGTTTTATTCTGTGGCTGTTCACCGTCCTGAGTCCTTCGGGAGTAGGGCGGTATATAAATTTAATAAAAACAAACAAAAACAAACACACTGTGGGCACGCATGCACAATGCGCACCAAATGCACGCTGCATGTGCGCATGCGCAATATGTGCCAAACACACGCTTCGCACGGAAAAAGGACAAGATAAGTAGAACAGCGAGGGGGTGGGAACAGCTGTGCCGCGTGATTTAGATTCACTAGAAAGCAGGATTCCTCAGCTTTGCTGGCCAAGGAATTCTGAGAGTTGAAGTCCACAAGTCTTATAGTTGCAAGGTTGGAGACCCCTGGACTACAAGACCTCCAAGGTCCCTTCCAACTCTGTTATTCTGTAGGTACCTGCTTACTTTAGCTTGGCAGCTTAGGTGACTCTCCTGGGAGTACATATTATTGGGCGTAGACTCCTGGCATTCTTTGCTCATCCCACCCAGAAACAGCCTCCCCACCCCGCCAGAAGGAGGCAGCATGACATGGAGATTCATGGAGGGAATCTAGGCTGAATCAAGCCCCAGAAGGAACATGCTTCTGGCCGTGTCCCTTATGCTTCCCAGATGGGATAGAGAGGCAAACCCGGGAGGCTGAGGACCCCTTTGCCCATCCATCCCTGGGAAAAAAAAATATCCCAGAATTTGTAACAAGATGCTGCAATTCAAGTGCATTTACTCAGAGCAGAGACTAAAAACTGCCTTGGCCTTGGCTTCCCTGCCTCCTGTAGGGAAGACGTTCTCTCGAGATGCTGAATGTGAAATCTTTCACTATAAGCCTGCTGACAGTGGAATGAAGCACATTGGAAATTTGCTTAGTGCTACCCTGCCAAGATTTTAAAACACACATATTGTTATCTCCCAGCTTGCTACAATGACCTACATAACAACTCAGGCTCACACATTAATGCCTTTCCTCTTTTCTTCGTCAGGCTTTCTTTGCTTCCTCCTGTCACTTCCCTGGCAGTTAGGTTAACCAAATCACCCACACTAAGCCAGCAGTCAATAAAGGGACTGTTGGAGACTTAGGACCATCATGTGCCAGGGAAGGATAGATGCCTCAGGACCATGTCAACCTGCCCTGTTCATCCTCCTGAGGGAGTTTTAGATACTTCTTTCTTCTGGTTCTCTTTTCTTTCTCCCCGTTCTTCATGTTCCTGCTGTTATTTCAATTTCATTGCAGGAGAGAGCTCCATTTTCACCGGCATCATAGTAAATAAGATCTTTTCTTTTGCTCATTGGAAGGACAAAAGAGCTCAGCGTAAGTTACATACATGCGTAGAGTCTATACGGCAGAGGTGGACAATTTTCGTGGTTAGGTAGCATAGTTGTGGGAGACCCAAAATGATGCAGATGGAGACGGCCAGACTTTTTGGAGAATCTTTTTTTCCTACCGTGTTTCCCTGAAAATAAGACATCCCCTGATAATAAGCCCTCCCCCAAAAATAAACCCTCCCTGAAAATAAGCCCTCCCTGAAAATATTTAAATGCATGCACAGCCGGTCCCCACCATTTCCTCTGGTTAGGGTTAGGGAGACAGAGCTGGAAATCAGGTAAGATGGTAAGAGGAGCCCCGTCTTGCTCCACGTGCCCCAAAATAATAAGAAATCCCTGAAAATAAGGCCAAGCACTTATTTCAGGGTTCAAAAAAAATATAAGACAGGGTCTTATTTTCGGGGAAACATGGTAAAAGTAGTTTGAGATTTGTTTTTGTTTTTTAAAAAAACTACGGTATGTTAACATTGGATATTTTAGGGGTTGGACTGAGGTTTAGTCTAAGACAGGGGTCAGCAACCTGGGGCTCTGGAGCTGCATGTGGCTCTTTCACCCCTCTACTGTGGCTCCCTGTCACTCATAATATGTGTCACAACCACCAATGTGAGACATCCGCCAGCACACGATTTATTGAGCTTTTCAACCCCCGGTAGGCCAACCGTGGATAAATCCAAGAAAAGAAAAGTTTCGGAAGAAAACAGAATATTTAATTCAACTACATATGCTAGTTTTTGTGGCCACTCAAGAAATAGTCAGTGACAGGAAGGGTTTTGTGACTCCCGGTGTTTTCTTTTCTGTGGGAAATGGTCCAAATGACTCTTTGAGTGTTTAAGGTTGCAGACCCCTCTATTAAGATGTTGAGTCTCTAGAAAGAGGGTAGAGAAGAACAACAAAGTTTATTACGGGACTGGAGGTAAACCCGTACAATGAATAGTTGCAGAAAGTGAGAATGTCTTGTCTAATGAAGAGAAGGACTAGGGGTGACTTGATAATATCTTCCAATATTTGAGTGTCGATCACAGAGAAGAGGGGTCAACCTATTTTCCAAAGTTCTTGAGGGCAAGACAAAAAATAACAGATGGAAGTTTAATGAAGAGAAATCGAACTTAGAATTTAGGAGAAATTTTCTGACAATGAGGACAACTAATCAGTGGAATGGCTTGTCTCTGGAAGTTGTGAATGCTCCATCACTGCAGTTTTTAAGGAAGAGATTATACAGTCATTTATTAGGGATGGTATAGAGCCTCCTCTTTGTGCAGGAGGTTGGATTAGAAGGCCTCCAAAGTCCATTCCAACTCTGTTATTCTGTATTCTAAGAGTTACATGAAGTCCTGGCTTACTAAAAGGTTGCCTACTGTGGCATAATCAATAGATGCTTCCTTGGCAGCAGATCTATTAAACACTCTTAGAAGATAAAAGAAAGATAGGACTAAAATGCCAAACATTTATGTGCAAAATGCTGAATTCTTTCCAGAATATTGTTTTCTTCCTAATACTTTGCTTCCTCCATAATAGACAGATCCATTTTTTTTGGGTATCAGCCTTTGAGGTAGACCAGATCAGGAAACAGACAACATGTGTACCCCTGGAACTCTTATTTTATTGCTATTATACCTTGAATGCCTAGCATGGATTCTCTCTTCCCCTTCTTACACCAAAGAGAATCAAGACAGGGCAATTTTGACTTTTTTTTTTTTTTTTTGCTCACCTCATTCTGTCTATCTGGGTTAAGTTGATGTTTGCATAACAGTTGTTGAATCAAGACCATCTGTGCACTGCTCTGCAGTTTTGCACATCCCTAGGCCAAAGTGCTTCCTAACAAGGGAGGGGGGAAAGAGAAAGATGAAAGGGAAGGGAGAACATCAGAAGAGAACTTGAGAAAGTGGGTGAGCATGTAATGGAATGTAGGAATGACCTTCGGGGGAAGAGGGGAATAGATGCTGCCTAGGAAACAACCAGAGAAGAGAGGCAGGAGCTGCCAGTGGCTTAACAGTAAAAAAAGGGAACTAGGAAAGGACTTGACCTAATGGATCAAGCAATTAAAAGTGTAGTCGGAAGTTTGTACCTTCAGATTTGCAAGGTTCTGTAGTCTTACAATGAAACAGATTTAGCTTCTTTAATTGTGTTTCTTGTCTGGTTTACCCAGACGGAATGGAACTTTTCATCTCCTACCCTTGGCCGTGCCTCCTTCTATCCTAGCGTTCCTCCTTGGGCAATTCTCCTCTGACTTTTCTCCTTGGCTGACATGCCCCCATTCATTCACCCTGGGCCCCTCTGTCCCATGCGCTTTGGCGTGACTGATTCATCGAAGAAGGGTTCGTCCTGGTTTTTTTGCCATCCGAGACAGTTAGCTGCCAATCAATTGGCTAGCTGCCAATAAATGGCTTTAGGAAAACCAAACGCTTGTTAGGAGAAGGAACGGGAGGGAGTGGAAACTCCCCTGTACCTGATCGTGCCTCCCTGATAAAGAACAAACGGGAAGGGAAGAGCGGGGACAGGGGTGGTAAGTACACCAGCTTCATCCAAAGGGACAGTGCATCTGTCAAAGGAGGGATGACATGGGCATGCATGCAAGCCGTGGATGCAGAAGAAGTGAGAGAGAAAAAAAGATGGGATAAAGAAAGGATGCACAAACTCCGGTCCTTAGATGTTATTGAATTACAATTTGCAGCAATCCTAGCAACACTAACCAAGGCAGGAGACGTTAGGACTTGTAGGTTCAGCAACAGATGTAAGGCTTCATGTCTGATGGACCTGGCATTATGTCCACTCAATTGCAACTTCACAGTAGATTTGCATATGCAAACCCAACCATATGTCATGTGTCAAGTTCCAAAACCCTCAAACCTTGCAATTTAAGTGAAGAGAAGGTTCCAGCAGGTTGATGGAAATGAACTTGCTAACCCCCTTAATACTTGGTCAAAGTGTGACACCAACAGGTTAAGCAGAAATGTTTGAAAAGGCTGTACCTCCTCTGAAGTGTGTGCGTCTCTCTCTCTCTCTCTCTCTCTCTCTCTCTCTCTCTCTCTCTCTCTCTCTCTCTCTCTGTGTGTGTGTGTGTGTGTGAGAGAGAGAGAGAGAGAGAGAGGGAGGGAGGGAGAGAGAGAGAGAGAGAGACATTAAATCTATTTTAGAGCATCTTTAGAGAACATTGTTCAAAAATAGAATGAGGAAAAAAAGGAAACGATTTTGCTGGTAGACAAAGAAGGAATTCTACCTATAAACATGATAGAACATGAAATATTATGGACAATAGAGAACAATTCAATACGGGCAAATAGATTTGCAGTCTTAATTATTACTATGGAAGATTATGGAAGAATTTCATTCTTCTCAAGAATATTTCAGGCCATCTCCTAGACCCGTGATGGTGAACCTATGGCACACATGTCACAGGTGGCACACATAGCCATATCAGTGGGCACCCCAGCTTAGCTCCGGCATGCATGCACGCGCCGGCCAACTGATTATTGAACCTTCTGGGCCCACCAGAAGTAGGGAAACAGGCTTTTTCCTGCCTCTGGAGGGCCTGGGAGGGTTGGGAAGGCCCATTTTTATTTCTCACCTGGCTCCAGATTCTCTCTATGCATCTGGGGAGGGTGAAAACAGCTTTCCCCACCCCATTGGATGCCCAAAACAGCCCATTTCCCAACTTCCGGTTGGACAGGAAGTGACGTTTTTTGCTGTCCCCAGCCTCCAGAGACTCCTAGAGAGGTCATAAAATGGGGCAAGACTCACTTAACAAATGTTTCACTTAACAACATAAATTTTGGGCTCAACTCTGGTCATAAGCTGAGGGCTATCTGTAAAATAGAAAAATTGTTGGCTTGTCAACTATGAAAGGAACAAGAGAAAAATAACCTATTCTATTTGACATGATAACAGATACGTTTCAATAGTAGAAGACATAAATCAATTTGGTCAAATATTATTTCAGATGATACTAGCCAACAAATAATAAATTCTGAACATTAAAGAATATTTAGATACAACACTGTTTACAAAATTCACACAACAGAAAGAGAAGCTGTTAATAAACCAATTACTGAAGAGGAAGTAAAAGAAACAATACACTTGTTGAAATTGAACAAATCTCTAGAATCAGAGGGATTATTGCTATATATTACAGGAAAGTTTAATTAAGCCATTAACTCAGGTAATGAATGAGGTTCAACATCAATTAGTTTTTTCAGTCTGAAAGGAACCTTCAATTTCTCTGATTTATAAAGGGAGAAATGATTAGAGTTGAATAGACATTTCATTACTTGATGTGAATTATGAGCTTTTTCTGGCAATACTTGCAAAAAGACTAAATGGCCTTCTTGCTGAATTGATACACTCCGCTCTGAATGGATTTGATCTGAAGAGATAACGAGCGGGATAATATTAGACATACTTTGATACTGATAAATATAAATAAGCCAAAAAAGTAAGAAAGTGACCACAATTTTCCAGATGTAGAGAAAGCCTTTGATAAGTTGGAATGACCTTAATATAAATTTATGAATCTGGAAAAGATTAATTAGGGTATGAGCTTCTTATATGGATACAGAATTTCAAAGAAAATAACTGTAAATGGATTTCTAGCACAAAAGGAGTAGCATAATGAAAGAATCAGACAAACATCTTTTTCATGTTTATTTCTTGTTGGCATTAGAATCATTGATAGAAAACATAACAAGCAAATAAAACCTCAGGAATTAAATAATCAAATCAAGAACATAAATTAAATTTATATCCCAATGATGTTATATATTTTCCCATTTCCCATTTCCCACCGAGAGCGTATGCACCAAGACAAATTCCTTGTGTTTCCAATCACACTTGGCCAATAAAGAATTCTATTCTATTCTATTTCAAAGGATTCTTTGCAATGGATAATGGAACAGGAGTATAGGTGTCAGCCTAGTGGGATAGGCCAGATAGAGAGTATGGCCAGAGGAACTAATTTTATTTTATCGTAAATTTACATGAAAAGAATCTTGCAATTCTGAAAGTGTATTTGTCTTTGTCACCTTTACAGCCCAAGAAACCAGGGACAGTCTCTTCTGAACATTTGCCCAATCCATATTCCTGTTGCAGGCTAAGCTGTTTTTTTCTCAGACTGTTTCTTTGGCTGCATCTCCTTGCCTTGCCCCCCCAAGGTCATTTCCAGATACCGTTACAATAAGTCACTGATGGCTAACCTTTTCTGGATTGAGTGCCCCAAGTCCGTGTACACCTGAACCCCCAAAATGTAACACCTTTCCTGCGCGAGCTGCACTGGCTCCCGGTGGTCTTTTGGGCGTGATTCAAGGTGTTAGTCATCACCTTTAAAGCGCTCCATGGCTTAGGACCTGGGTACCTACGAGACCGTCTTTTGCCACCAATAGCCTCCCACCGACCAGTTCATTCTCACAGGGAGGGACTGCTCAGGGTACTGTCAGTCAAATCATGCCGACTGGCGACTCCCAGGGGGAGGGCCTTCTCTGTGAGGGCTCCAACCCTTTGGAATGAACCGCCCCCGGAGATACGGAATATCCCTGATCTCCATGCTTTCCGCCGTGCCCTCAAGACCCTGATGTTCCAACAGGCGGGGCTAAACATGAACATGTGAATGATCTTTTAAAATGTTATCTAACTCTGGGTTTTATTTAATTGACCAAACTAAGTAATAATTTTAATTAGCAATTTTATGATGTTTGTATGTCTATATTCTTCTTGGTTGTACACCGCCTTGAGTCCTACAGGAGAAAGGCGGTATAGAAATACAATAAATAAATAAATAAATAAAATGCAATGCGTGCGCGGCCCCCTGCATGTGTCCTGCCCCACATGCATGCATCCTGCCCCAAGTACATGCATACGCAACCCCAGCATATGCCCTGGCTCCCGCGCTACATGCGCGGCCCTCCCACACATGTCCTGCCCCTGCGCATGTGTGGCAGAGACCCGAAGATCAGCTGACCGGCAGGAGGTGTGCACGCATATGCAGCAGAGATGAACTGGGGTGATGGCTCACGTGCCATCAAAGAGGGTGCTGCGTGCCACCTCTGGCACACATGCCATAGATTCGCCATCACAGTAATAGGTCATTAGCAAGTTCAATTAATAAGAGTAAGGCTCAGATAATGAGATGGAAGGCACATCGCCCAAGTAAGCACAACGCTACTTACAGCAAAAAATGAACTTTAACATTACTGCTAAAAATTTTATGCAATTGGAAATTAATTGTAAGAGAAGGATAGGCAGAGCCTGGGGGCAGAGTCAAGAGAGGAATTAGACTGGAATCATTACATTCCCACAAGTGCTCTAAGTCCATCTCCTCTTGAATTTTGTTAACTCCTATCTAGTGCCAAGTTACCACTGCCTGTTAGTTGACTAGATTCTTGTGTATAGGCTGTATAACTCAGCTTAACTGGAATTTAGCGTGTGGTCCTGATTCTTCACGCCTCATATTAATTTAGCAAAACAAATTTTGAAGATTTATTGAAGAACACTTACTTCTGGATTTGGAAAAATATAATAGTAGACATTTCAAGATGGGAGGAAATTCAGGTTGTCCTAGTTTGGAAGGATAACAGTGGTAAAAATGAATGTTTTGCTAAGGTTCAGTTTCCTATTTCAAATGATCCCAGTAAGAATGGATGATAAGACATGAAAGGATTGCCAGAGACAAAAAAATCAATATTTTTATATGGTTCTAATAAAAGATCCAAGGTAAAGTTCAAGGCTTTATAAGATATGAAAGTACAATGTAGATTGGTTAAGCTAAATTCTAAATTGTACTGCCAAGCTGGATTGCTTCAATGGCAGAAACTGGACTTTCAAAATCTTTGGTTTGATACAAATAGAGAAAATTACAATGTTCAAAGAGGCCATTCAAAAAAGCAGTAATTTGAAAATATTATTTTTATGAAGGGAAATCTACAGATAAATCAGAAGGGGACTAATTCGTATAAATGGCAAGATTTAATTTTTAATAAGATGGAAATGAAATACTTCCAAGATTCTCTCCTTGGAATGGCCAAAGCTACCTTGTTGATTTTTAATGCCTACAAATAAGTAATATAACCCGAAAGAAATTAAAAAAACAAGGAGGAATACTGATTTGACCGAGTTTGAAAAAAATGACCACAGAAAATGCAGATAATTTATAGGGATTTTCCAGCTGCTGTTGAAGTGTGATTGAGAAAGTGAACATTTAAAAAACTGTGATTAAAGGGATACAGAATTTAAATAAAAGAGCTGACATGCAGCAATGAGATTACCAGTAGAAGAAAAATGTCAATTTCACATCAAATATTATACTTAAGAGAAAGCTGGTATGACATTTCCTAACAATGGTATATCATCTGTGTACTAATGGAAAAAAAGTAAGCAATTCATTTTCTAAAAATGTTAGAAAAGTAACAATCAAATTGGATTATTTTTCTCATATTTAGTGAGAAATGTTATAATGTTATATAACTGAGTAATATTTGAAACCATTTTTAAAAGCTGTTTTTCCGTTCAGTCTAATACTTTCTTATTAAATACAGGGGTGAAATGCTCCCGGTTCAGACCAGATCGCCCAATCCGGTAGTGATAGAGGCGGGTGGTTCGGAGAACCGGTAGCAAAAATCCCTGCCCCCGCCCCCGCCATGCCCAGCTGAGCCGCACAATCATCAGAGGCTTTTTTAAAACTTTTAAAAGCATTTTTTCTACAACCTCTTCTGCCGAAAAAATGCTTTTAAAAGCAAAAAAAAAAAAAAGCCTCTGATGATTGCGTGGTTCAGCTGGGATTTTCAAAGGCTTTTAAAAGAAACCCCCCCTTTTTTTCTTTTAAAAGCCTCTGACGATCCCAGCTGAATTACCTGATCGTCAGAGGCATTTAAAAGAAAGAGCCTTTTGAAAGCATTTTTTACAACCTCTTCGCCGAAGAGGTTGTAGAAAAAATGGTTTTAAAAGTTTAAAAAAAAAAATGGGGCCCCCCCACCCAGTCACATTCCCCCCCCCACCAAGCCACGCCCACAGAACCGGTAGTAACAAATTTTAGATTTCACCACTGATTAAATATTATTAAGGATTTTTACAGAACTGGCTTTGGTAATAGCTGCTAGGGTGTTTAATGTTTCTCCTTGATTATTATGAACAATCAGTTCCATAGCAAAATGGCAAGATAGGTTTGCATCAACACCGAAAGTTTATGTCTGAACTTTATGTCTTTAAAAACCTTATGTCTGAAAGATAAATCTGATATAGAATTTGTCTCAATGTGGAAACCATTTTTGGAGTGTA
Organism: Ptyas mucosa; assembly: GCA_012654045.1. Lineage (NCBI taxonomy): Eukaryota > Metazoa > Chordata > Lepidosauria > Squamata > Colubridae > Ptyas > Ptyas mucosa. Next base: position 6,358,349 of record WNWU01000029.1, read on the forward strand.
TTCTAATAAATGGATTTGTACCACATCCACAGTTGTGTCTTCTGCTAACAGAAGATTACAATATCTAACTTTTTAATGTTTTGTTAAACTCACAAATTATTCAAGTTTAGCTAGAAAATAATTGCAATTCTATAATTTATACCCCCAATAAATTTGGTGCCGAAATCTATGGCTTTAATGTGGAAGAATGTGATCTGGGCTCCCAAGAGGGAGTGGGGTGGGGGTTCTTTCCCAGTGGAGCTTGGAGCCAATGGAGCTGGGAATGTCTGGTAGGCAGGAAGAGGGTTAAGATGGCCACTCTCTAGGAGTTTACAGAGCATATCTATAGTTGTGCAGATAATTGCTTTAGTCTGGTAAGTTTCTATCTATAGGCCGGGTGTCGGCAACCTGTGGCTCCAGAGCTGCTTGTGGCTTCTTGGGCTCTCTGCTGTGGCTCCCTGTCCCATCACTGGCTGGCTCCGCCCCTTGCCCTCCCCTCCCAGTCATTCCTCGCCTGGCCTGAGAAGGTAAGGGTGATGGCGGGGCTGATTCTCCGGTGCCTCACTCTTGCTGGAGCTTCTTCCGGCCCTTGTTGGTGCTTGGCATGCCTGGGTCAATTGGGGAGATGAGCAACCTGCTCTCTGCCCTGAAACACTGCCCCAACCAGGCTGCGACTGATGCTGGCCTCGCTAACATGAGGGCTGGCGGGGTGGGAATGGGATCCGGGAGGAGGGGATGAAGGAAAGGGGGATGAGCCCATAGCTTCCAGTTGTGGCTTTAAGAAGCTCAGGGCAACGGGGAAAGGGGGCTGGCCTCACCAAACCTCGCATGTCCACCCTGGGGGGTGGGGGTATCATGTGACTGGGAGTGAGTGATGTCAAGTTGGCCACACCCACCCAGGTTTTGTGGCTCCTGGTGTTTTTTTTTTCTGTGGGAAACTCTTGGAGTGTTTAAGGTTACCCTCCTATAGGCTAACAACAATAAATTATTCAGAACTAACTCCATATGTCATTCCTGGTTTTTGGGCCTCACATTAAAAGCAAATTTCCCAGGAATGAAAATAAATATACACGTCCCCTATGTTCTATGGGATCCAATCTGGGTCGGCCACTGGGTCCAGAGATTTAGTCTTCCGAGCTTTTGGACTCGTGCTGGAGCTCACTCTCACTGAACTTCTCTCTAACACAGAGGTGTGAAACTCGTGGCGGCACGTTGTTGTCACGTGACATATTGTGACTTTCCCCCCATTTGCTAGACTGGGGGTGGGAGTGGCCAGCGCATGATGCATCCAGCCACGAGTTGGACACCTCTGCTTTAGCAGATTGTGCTAGAGAGAAGTTCCCTGCAGATGGGCTCCAGCACGAGTCTGAAAGCTTAAAAGACTAAACCTGGAGACCAACCCAGATTGGATCCCGCAAATTTCCCAGATCCAATCTCATGAAACCTCATCAAAATTTATTTCCCAACCCCCACAAACCCCCAGTGGTAGAATTGCCTGACAAGCATTGAAGTCCTCTGAAGCCCAGCAACTGGGTTGCATCAATGTTATATTGAATCCGGTAGATCTCGAATACAGCACATAAGTAGAAGTCATTTCATGTTCCAAGCCGTCACTTTTTTCTTTCTGCGGCTCACCCTGAAGCAAAAAAAAAAAAGCTTCATTCTTCATTCCACCTAATGCTGACAAATGTGCCTTACTCAAATGATAGACCGCATCCAGGACAGCAAGGTCATTAAACAGCAATGAGAGCAAGCAGCAACCAATTGCCAGCCTCGTTAGCATTAACAACGCTTTCTTCAGCACTTCCCTCCACCTTCAGAGGACCGACATGGCTTGTGCATCAGGAGAGAAGGTGCTTTGGGGGGAAGCACTGCAAGCATGCAAGTGAGACCAGCAAGAGGAATATGTCTGTAGTCTCACGAGCAGCGTTCTAGACATTGTTCTGTCACAGAATGTCTCCAAAATTGGCAGTCAAGTCAAAGCTGAGGGGCACTCTGAAGACTGGAGACATAAGGACCCACAACCAGACCTTTTGTCCAAGATAATTGAGTTATTATGCTTTGTTGTAGTCCTGGTGTAGACCTATAGAGGACTTTATAGGACTTTATAGGATTTTAGAGCAGCACAATGAATGGGGATTGAGTGCAGGGGTGAAAATCTCCCCGTTCGGACCGGCTCGGGTGAGTAGGTAGCGATGGCGGCAGGCAGCTCGGAGAACCGGTAGCAAAAATCCCTGCCCCCGCCCCCCATGCCCAGCTGAGCTGCACGATCATTAGAGCCTTTTTGTTCTTTTAAATGGCTCTGACGAGCCAAACTCTGACGATCCCAGCTGAGTTGCCTGCCTATCAGGCAACTCAGCTGGGATCGTCAGAGGCTTTTGAAAGCATTTTTTTACATGGTTTTTACATGTAAAAAATGGTTTTAAAAGTAAAAAAAAAAATTGGCCATGCCCACCCAGTCACATTACCCCCCCCCCCCCAAGCCATGCCCACAGAACTGGTAGTAACAAATTTTAGATTTCACCCCTGGTTGAGTGCGAGGTGAAGTGGGGTACCTAGCCTCTCTTTGTACTGTCTAGACCAGTGCTGGCTAACCTTTTTGCCATTGTGTGCCAAAAGCAGGGGGAGCACGGGGGGTGGTCACGCACGCATGTGCCTACACCCATAACTCAATGCCTCCCACACCCCACACCCCCATGCATGGGCACGCGACCCCCTCGCTCTCCCCCCGCTTTTGGCATGTGATGGGAAAAAGGTTACTGGTGGGCCTGGTAGACCTGTTTTGCTCCCTCCCCAGGCTCCAGAGGTTTTCTTGGAGCCTGAGGAGGGCAAAAACAGCCTTCCCCATCCCCCAGAGTCCGGAAACGGCCTGTTTCCTGAATTCTGGTGGGCTTGGAAGGCCTGAAAATTAGCTGGCCAGTGCACACATGCATGCCGGAGCTGAGCTAGGGCAACACTCACGTGCCCACAGATATGGCTCCACGCGCCACCTGTGGCATGCATGCCATAGGTTCACCATCATGGGTCTAGACCAATCACTAGATGGCAGCATGGCAGCATAGAAATAGCTTTGCTGCCATCTAGTAATGAGCAACTCAGATTTAGTAGTATGGGGGTTAATTCTGACATGGTCAGAGGAGCGGTGAAATCCTGGCAGTTCTGTCTGGCTCATGCGAACTGGTAGCGGCGGTAGTAGGAGACTCCACCCATCCGCCCGGATGTCATTACTTCGTGGATTTAACTCAGAAGTAACCCATTTTTGACCCTCTGTGCATGCGCAGAAGGCTTTGCGCATGCACAGAGGGTCAAAAATCAGACATGACCATGGTGTGTGCCCACTTCCAAACTGGTAGGGAAGGTAAGTAGATTTCACCCCCGGGTCAGAGGTAGACAACTTGATATCAGATCTGTCTGTTACCAAGATGAGAGAAAAAAGTGGAAACTCCCATTCAAAGAAGACTCAGACTCTTTAGCTAGTTTGGGCTAGCTAAAAAAGTGCACAAGTCTTACATATTGGGTTCCCCATAAATAGGACTCCAAATTCTTTCACAACGGCCTCTTAGCTTTTCTGCAGTACAGTCAACTGATCAAAAGTTCCTAGATTTCTGCATGCCTGGTTGTTGTTTCTAATCCAGCCTATTAGGAAGACGCCTAATAGTTTCACTAGCCCAGGGGTTGGCAACCTTAAACACTCAAGGAGCCATTTGGACCCATTTCCCATAGAAAAGAAAACACCGGGAGCCACAAAAACCTTTTGACATCTAAAATGAAGATAATGCTACATATATCCTTTTTTACCTTTATGCTATGTATAAAAAAACTATAGTGTGTTGCATTTATGTAATCAATGAACTGCTACAGAGAAAACCCATTTTTATTTCTGCCTGCAACAAAAACATTTTGAACTCCAAAACAAAAACAAAAACAAAATATGGGTTGAAAAGCTCAATAAATTGCATGCCAGCGGGTGTCGCACACTGGCGGTTGTGACGCATCTTTTGAGCGACAGGGAGCCGCAGAAGAGGGATGAAAGAGCCACATGCGGCTCCAGAGCCACAGGTTGCTGACCCCTGTACTACCCACTGGTGCTTTATGCTGGAGTGAACCACCCAAGAGATCCTACAAAGAGCAGAGAAGATAATAAGAGATCTGGAGGCTAAACCATATGATGAACAATTGGGGGAACTAGGTACCTTTAATCTAATGAAGAGAAGGACTAGGGTTGACATGATAACAGCCTTCCAGGACTTGAGGGGGCTGTCACAGAGAACAAGGGGTTGACCTATTCGCCAAAGCTCCAGAGAGCAGAACAAGAAGAAATGAGTGGAAGTTCATTAAAGAGAGATCCAACCTACAACACTCACCTAAATTATAAGATAGTTAGATAGATAGTCGATTGGTTGATTTATTTTGTGAACCATATGAAAATCTAAATTATAGGCATCTAACTTAACTGTCACAAAGATTAAAAGGTAATGGTAAAGGTTCCCCTCGCACATATGTGCTAGTCGTTCCTGACTCTTAAGGAGCGGTGCTCATCTCCGTTTCAAAGCCGAAAAGCCAGTGCTGTCCAAAGACGTCTCTGTGGTCATGTGGCCAGCATGACTAAACGCCAAAGGTGCACGGAACGCTGTTCCCTTCCCACCAAAGGTGGTCCCTATTTTTCTACTTGCATTTTTTACATGCTTTCGAACTGCTAGGTTGGCAGAAGCTGGGACAAGTAACGGGAGCTCACCCCGTTACGCAGCGCTAGGGATTCGAACCGCTGAACTGCTGACTTTTTGATTGGCAAGTTCAGCGTCTTAGCCCCTGAGCCACCACATCCTGAGATACAATACATTGCAGCAATTTATGAAGGACCACAGGCTACCTAGCTATAACTCCCAAGAAGGTAAATCAAGAGCCTTGGTTCCACAAGGAAAATATGGCATCTTTCGCTAGGTAACATGCTCTGCTGTATAACTAAGGATCTTCCCCATAAATACAACTGAAATGGGAAGGGCAAAAGGCTGGATATTAATGAGCCTGGTTAGTGATTGGGATGGAGAAATTATAGAACTAAAGCAGGGACAGAGAGAGCCACAATATGGTGCCCTAAATCCCACCTCTCCTCCATCTCAGCCTTAGTCAACAATTAAAAAGTTAGAATAAGAGCTAGTTTGGTGTAATGGTTACAGTACCATGCTAGAACCTGGCGAATGTGAGTTCTAGTTCTGTCTTAAGAACATAACTAGCTTCAGTCCCTCTCAGCCCTAGGAAAAAGGTCACGGCAAGACAGTTCTGAAATCTTGCCAAGAAAATTACACGGACTGGTCTAGGCAGTTGTCAGGAATCACTACCAACTCATAGACATGAAACATAAAGAGGTAAGTGGTTATATTTGGGAGAACGGATCTGTTCTAGTAATGTTGTGGCCTGTCAGCGGCCTGTGCGGATTGTAGCTGATTCTGACAATGAGGAGTCTGGTGTTGCGCCAGCAACCTGTGCAGCTGGCACTTGAGTCAGACAATGAGGAGGCTGGAAAAAATGTGGTGCCAGAGGTGGGGATTCAGCCAGGGCCTTCAGAACCTCCAGAAGCTCCTTTAAGTGAAGAGGACAAAGAGGAGGAGCCTCTTCTTGATACACGGGCGGGCAGAACTGCCAAAAGGCAGGAGTGGCTCCTCAGGAAGAGGTCTCTCGAGAGTAAGGCTTGGGGCTAATTGGCCACTCCCTTAGCCTATTTAAGGAGGAATGCCAACTGAAGCAAGTTGTAGGGAACAACTTTAGTTCACTCTCCTTCGCGTCTGCATTCTCTGCAAATTGCTGCTGGGCTTTCTGCCAACCATAGCAAGATTGTGATTACTTTATCTTTGGTTTCTTGTAGGCTGTTAAGAAAGTTTATTAACAGCCTTTATTTTGAAAAAGACTGAGTTATTTTAGTAAATTTAAGTTTGGTACAGACTTTGTGTGTGCTGTGTCATTTGGGGTTCGTAGCTGGGGCAGAGCAAGTAATCAGAGTGTGCAGACTCACGCACCACCATCTTAGAACGTAGAAAATAGCGTTGGAAGGGATCTTAGAGGTCTTCTAATCCAACCCCTTGCTCAAGCATGAGAACCAACCCATTCCAGACAAATGGTTGTCTAGTCTCTTCTTGAAAACCTCCAGTGATGAGGCACCCACCACTTCTGGAGGCAAGTGATATGCCCATTTTTCACACTTGCGACCTTTGCAGTATTTTCAGGGTCACACAATCAAAATCAGATGCTTGGCAAGCGGTTCATAATTAGGATGGTTGCAGTGTCCCGGGGTCATATGATCAGTGTTTGCAAACCTCTGACAAGCAAAATCCACAGGGAAGCCAGTTCCACTTAACAACCATGGTACTAACCAGTGGTGAAATGTAAAATTTGTTACTACTGGTTCTGTGGGCGTGGCTTGGTGGTGATGGTGGGTAATATGACTGAGTGGGTGTGGCCAACTTTTTTTTTTTACTTTCAAAACCGTTTTTTCTACAACCTCTTCGGCTGAAGAGGTTGTAAAAAAATGCTTTTAAAAGCCTCTGACGATCCCAGCTGACTTGCCTGATCAGCAGTGGCTTTCTTTTTACTTTTAAAAGCATTTTTTCGGCTGAAGAGGTTGTAGAAAAAAATGCTTTTAAAAATAAAATAAAAAGCCTCTGATGATCGTGCGGCTCAGCTGGGCGTGGGGGTTGGGAGGGATTTTTGCTACCGGTTCTGCAAACCACCCGCCACCATCGCTACCGGATCCGGCGATCCAGTCCGAACCAGGAGCATTTCACTCCTGGTACTAACTTAAGAAATGTAATGATTGACTTAACAACTGCGGCAAGAAAAGTTGTAAACTCAATTAACAAATGTTTCACTTATCAACATAAATTTGGGGCTTAATTGTGGTCGTAACTTGAGGACCACCTGTATTGATTCAGTCCTTAAGATTTTTTTTTTATAGCAGTGACTGAGACGAGGTTTGGTTTGCATTGCACAGTTCCTCCTGCTTTTTAAACACGATACCGCACAATAGAAATAGCAAAGCTACAAAGGCTAATGTAACATAGCATGTTATTTTTTTACCATGCCTTACTTAGATCGTTCTTCCCTACAAATCCTCATATTTCTCACTTGCATGAGGTCTGGGCATCACAGCAAACTATTTGGGAGGGTAAAAGCTGGACAAAAGATTCCGAATAAGGATTGCTTCAGATGTTATCTATATTTGGAGTCTGCTCTCTTAACGTGTACATGTAGCTACTATCATTATTCTTCCTTTAATGACCTTCCACGAGGCATCAAAGGTTGGAGCAGGATATCTGACAAAACACAATCTGATGCCTCTTTTGGGCTATTGGCCTAATTTTAACTACCTCATTGATAACAACCAGTTTTCCTATCCAGGCACAGTCCCTTAAATTATAAGGTAGGTAGGTAGGTAGGTAGGTGGGTGGGTGGATGGATAGATAGATAGATAGATAGATAGATAGATAGATAGATGTGTGTTTGTGTGTGTGAGAGAGAGAGGGAGGGAGGAAGAGTGAGAGGGAGGGAGGGAGAGTGAGAGAGAGTGTGAAAGACGGAGGGAGAGAGAGAGGAGTGTGTGAGAGAGTGAGTGAGAGAGAGAGGGGGAGGGAGAGAGAGGGAGAGGGAGAGAGAGGGAGGGAGGGAGGGACGGAGAGTGAGAGAGAGAGAGAGGGAGGAAGGGAGGGAGGGAGAGGGAGAGAAAGTGTGTGTGAGAGAGAGAGGGAGGGAGGGAGAGAAAGTGTGTGTGAGAGAGAGAGGGAGGGAGGGAGGGAGGGTGTGTGTGTGTGTGTGTGTGTGTGAGAGAGAGAGAGAGAGAGAGAGAGAGGGAGAGAGAGAACAGTGCCAGAAGACAATGTGTATGTGGGTTATCTGATATTGTGACCATATCAAGCCCTAATTATCGGCAGCTAACCAAACTGAACACTCACAAAGATTAGCTTCCTGTGCAAATGTAGCTACTGGGTCTGTAGCTGACCTGATAAGCATTGATGTACAAATAAAACCATGAAGAAATATGGCCCAATGATCTGGTTAAGTGAGCGTATCACACATCTCGTACTAGGATATTTTCGCCTATATGGATTTTCCTGCATGCTGCCATCAACAAGGGCCCCTGCATTAGATTATTTCCTTTTAATAGGAGTTCCTGAAAGTTGAAATCTGAACAGGAAAGATCCGGAAATCAGCCTTTGTGGATCATGACGGCTAATATTCTCACAACCTACCTAATCAGGCCAAGTAAAGTCTAGAGCAGCTGCATTCACACACAACGCTGAGCTTAGTTCTACAAACCTGATTAGTGTTTAATCCTTGACGTATTTTGTGGACCCTGAGCATTTTATTAGTTTAAGCTACAACATGTTGCGCAAAGCCAGAACATGAGTTAATTCAGTAACCGGATTACACAGGTGGTCCCTGAAGGCTGCCAAAAAACTAAATCGATTGCCCTCTATGGGAATTTTTATGAACCTGTGAATGAGTGAAAGTGGGCAGATGACAGAATCCACTTGTAGCTTCCCACGGAGCTTTCTTTCTCCTCCTCATGTGCAGAAGAAGTTTCTGGCATCAGTTTGAATATAAATTGCATGGCCCTCAATGGAATCTTCAGAGAGCAGAGAGAATGTCTTTCAACCACAAGAAGAAAAGCCACTACAATGGCAAATGTCTATGGAGATTCTCGGTCATCCAGGACATGGTTGTCCCAAAGGTGCTTTTTTCAAGAGGCAACTGGACTTTCCGGTTTTTCTTGGAAGACGTTTCGCTTCTCATCCAAGAAGCTTCTTCGGCTCAGAGATGAAGAAGCTACATGGATGAGAAGCAAAACATCTTCAAAGAAAATAGTAGTAACCATGAAGGGGATCTTGAGGTCCTAGTGGACCACCATTTAGATAGGAGTCAGCCGTGTGCAGCAGCTGCCAAAAAAGCCAACACAGTTCTGGGCTGCATAAACAGAGGGATAGAATCAAGATCACGTGAAGTGTTAATACCACTTTATAATGCCTTGGTAAGGCCACACTTGGAATATTGCATTCAGTTTTGGTCGCCATGATGTAAAAAAGATGTTGAAACTCTAGAAAGAGTGCAGAGAAGAGCAACAAAGAGGATTAGGGGACTGGAGGCTAAAACATATGAAGAACGGTTGCAGGAACTGGGTATGTCTGGTTTAATGAAAAGAAGGACTAAGGGAGACATGATAGCAGTGTTCCATTATCTCAGGGCCTGCCACAAAGAAGAGGGGGTCAAACTATTCTCTAAAGCACCTGAAGGCAGGACAAGAAGCAATGGGTGGAAATTAATCAAGGAGAGAGGCAACCTAGAACTAAGGAGAAATTTCCTGACCGTTAGAACAATTAATCAGTAGAACAACTTGTCTCCAGAAGTTGTAAATTCTTCAACACTGGAAGTTTTTAAGAAGATGTTGGATCTTTTGTCTGAAGTGGTGTAGGTTTTCCTGCCTAAGCAGGGGGTTGGACTAGAAGACCTCCAAGGTCCCTTCCAACTCTGTTATTCTAAAATTCTAAATTCTAAAAACAAAAAAGTCCATCTGCCTCTTGAAAAAAGCATATTTGGGACACTTAGTCCTTCACTCATGACCATCATTGGGACCAGAATTTCTGTTGCCAAGCAAGCTGGTTGTTAAGTGAGTTATACCCAATTTTATGACCTTGTTTTGCCATGGTTGATAGGCAAAGCACTGCAGTTGTTAAGCAAATCATGCGGTTGTTAAGTAAATCTGGTTGACCCGGGCTTCCTGAATCATTAGAGTAGTCCCAAAAACCTCTTCTATTGCAACAGCTGTGAATTTTGTTCATTCACAGATGAGTCCCAATTAGTTATAAAGAGTCCTTCGGGAGAAGTCCTTCAGGATAATCACCCACCTTTATCTCTCTTGACATGCTGCCAAAGTTCTAATTGGCAAAGCCACACGGAGTCCAGAATCAAACAGAGCTTCAGGCTTTAAGCTGAACAGAATGAACAAACGTTGCTCCCTGCAAAGGCCCACGTGCCTTTGTTCCTCTTTTAAGTTTTATAGGAGGGGCCAATCATCTCTTGGCCCTACTCCCGAGTTGTCGTTTTGGCTTTAGCTGCTCTTGCCTTCTGGCAGCTCTTCGCATGCATGCACTAGGAACAGGCTCCTCCTGTTCCTCTGCCTCTCTGCTGTCAGCCTCTGGAGGGTCCGGAGTCTGCACATCACTCCCAGATGGCCCTGGCCTCATCTCTGTCTCTGACGCAGAGCCCTCATCTGGGCCTTCTCCAGCCTCCAGGACTGGGCCATGTTCTTCCTCAGCCTCCTCACTGTCTGACTCTGCTGCCAGCTCTGCAGGCTGCTGGCGGAGCACAACATTACCCAGGGGTGGGATTCAGCCTATTTGGATCTGTTCAGGCAAATTGGTTGCTCTGACAATTAGCTGAGAGTGAACTGATTCACTCCGAAGATCATGTCGGCCCACCATGCCCTATACTGACCTTTATTTTCTTTTTTTTGAAGCCCAGCTGATTGGCATGGCAGAGCGGATTTCTGCACCTCACCTGTTTTACTCACTGGGTCTGCAGTCCAAGGTAAGTTTTAGACCAGTTTGGAAATGAACCGTGTGCGCTCAGCGAACGGATTGTTACATGGGTTGAATCCCACCACTGGGGTTACCTATTTGATGTGACACACAAAGACATCTGCTGGGAGGTGGAGTTTTCTGTGTGACTGAAGTAGTTGAGGAGGAAGAAATCTCGGGTGTTTAGGCCAGTGGTGAAATCCAAATTTTTTTTACTACTGGTTCTGTGGGCATGGCTTGGTGGGCATGGTGTGGCTTGGTGGGTATGGCAGGGGAAGGATACTGCAAAATCTTCATTCCCACCCCACTTCAGGGGAAGGATACTGCAAAATCCCCATTCCCTCCTCACTCCTGGGGGAAGGATATTGCAAAATCTCCATTCCCTCCCCACTCTGGGGCCAGCCAGAGGTGGCATTTGCTGGTTCTCCGAACTGCTCAAAATGTCCACTACCGGTTCTCCAGAACCTGTCAGAACCTGCTGGATTTCACTCCTGGTTTAGGCGTTTAGTTAAAATGCTAGCTTAAGCAGAGGTTTGATGCTTCCTTACTTTTTCATTTTAACTTCTTTTTTTTGGCACTTCACTGATTAAAAAAAATATTATTAAAAATGTTGAGATTGAGATCTCAACATGGCTGCCGCAGTGAGCCTGGTCAATCCCTAAACATCTTGGATGAACAAGGAAAGTGGTTTTCCTCAGAATCCCAGTGGGAGTGTCCAAAGACAGTCCTATTGATGCATATGATAGTAGAGGCTGGTGCTTTGCTTTTCACAGGCCAGTTCCCTATTTATTAAAGAATTAAATTAATTAATTAGAAATCGGCATGATAAAGGACTTGGAGACACCAAGGGAGAAATTTCAGGGGTACCTTTCAGGACCTTCATACCTCTGGCCATGGTGTCACTGTAGCTTATTCAGAGCAAACATCAATCAGAACCATGGACAGCTCTCAAAGTCTTCAGCTGAAAACTCTAAGGCAGGCATCCTCAAACTACGGCCCAGGGCCAGAAGCAGCCCGCCAAAGCCATTAATCTGACCCGCGCAGGACCACGAGGCTGCTCCGCCCACATTGCCCCGCCTACCCGCTGGCCCCCACCCACCATCTGGAGGCTGGGGAGGCCAAAAACTGGACGTGTGGAGGCCTCTGGAGGCCAAAAACAGGCCCGTTTTTTGCCTCTCTGGCCTCCAGACACACACACACACACACACACACACACACACAAATAGAAGTCCCTCATACACACCCCACGGCAGCCACATCCCTTCACTAACCTGCTTTCCACCCTCAGGAGCATAACAAATCAAAGTTTAATTTGTGTGTATTGTTTGGACTGCTAAATTGGCCATGCCCACCTGGTCACATGACCACTTAGCCATGCCCACCCAGCTGGTCTGGCCCCTGAACAGTCTGAGGGGCCATGAATTGGCCCCCTGTTTAAAAAGTTTGAGGACCCCTGCTCTAAGGGAAAGAAATCCTATCTGTAGAAGGTCGACTGGGGTCTTGGTTGGTTGTCTAGAGCTTGGTTTTCCATTGGATCCACTCTTCTTGAATGGCAGCTGGATTTGTTATAAATAATTTCGTGCAGTGCCATGCTTATGGCTGGAGGAATAAATGAAAGTATGAGGAGGTTACCACTCTTCCATAGTGGGCAGGGTTGAATTTTTCCATCTCTGTGCATGGAGAAATCTCGCCACAGTAATCAATAGATGCCACCTTGAATTTCTTGGCCCTCCTTGTGAGCCCTTGACTCCTTCTCAGGTCAGATACCCACTGCTAGGAAAGGAAGGGTGTTCAAGATACAGTATAGTTAATTAAACACCTGATTAAATTAGGCAGCAGCTGCTGGCCCTGATTGGAAAAAAAACAAGGGAAAGAACAGGACTGCTGCTGATGTTGCAGTTGGGAAGCTGGCGATGCTAGGATTATTTTGGGGAGGGGGGGGGAATAAATTCTCCACTTCAGCATTCTTTCTTAATGACCCATTTGTTTCTTGGCTCACTAACATTTTAGGAGATAAGAGAGTTGCCATGAACCACAGCTGTACAGCTATTCCTTCCAGGGTACTAGTAATTTACCAATATCTCTTTCTCCTTCTCACCAGGTTAGAAAAGAAATTAACGGCAAAACTCTTAGGAGTTGCCAAATAGGAGCATCCACAGGTATAGGTCAAAAAAGTCAAGATAGCAGCTGTGATACAGTACTGCAACCCAACAAGACAGACACAGATTTCAGAGGATAATTAGAACTGCAGAAAAAATAATTGCTACCAACCTGTCTTCCATTGAGGACCTGTATACTGCACGAGTCAAAAAGAGGGCTGTGAAAATATTTACAGACCCCTCGCATCCTGGGCATAAACTGTTTCGACTCCTACCCTCAAACTGACGCTATATAGAGCACTACACACCAGAACAACTAGACACAAGAACAGTCTTTTCCCGAATGCCATCACTCTGCTAAACAAATAATTCCCTCAACACTGTCAAACTATTTACTAAGTCTGCACTACTATTAATCTTCTTATGGTTCCCACCACCCATCTCCTCCCACTTATGACTACAGTATATGACTGTAACCTTGTTGCTGGTATCCTTACAATTTATATTGACTGTTTCCTAATAAGATTTGATTGGTTATTTGTAATCTATGACTAGCATTAAGTGTTGTACCTTATGATTCTTGACAAATGTATCTTTTCTTTTATGTACTCCGAGTGTGTATGCACCAAGACAAATTCCTTGTGTGTCCAATCACACTTGGCCAATAAAAAATTCTATTCTATTCTATTCTATTCTATTCTATTCTATTCTATTCTAT
>WNWU01000029.1:6371719-6391426 GCA_012654045.1 Ptyas mucosa
ATTCTATTCTATTCTATTCTATTCTATTCTATTCTATTCTATTCTATTCTATTCTATTCTATTCTATTCTATTCTATTCTACTCTACTCTACTCTACTCTACTCTACTCTACTCTACTCTACTCTACTCTACTCTATTCTATTCTATTCTCATAGAATAATAGCATTGGAAGGGACATTGGAGGTTTTCTAGTCCAACCGTCCAAGCAGGAGACCCTATACCATTACAAACAAATGATTGTCCAGTCTCTTCTTGAAATCCTCCAATTATGGGGCACCCACAACTTTGAAGGCAAGCTGTCCAACAGTTTGATTGTTCTCACCATTAGGAAATTTCTCCTTAGTTCTAGGTTGCTTCTCTCCTTGATTAGTTCCTATCCATCAGTTCTTGTTCTGCTTTCTGGTGTTTTGGAAAACAGGTTGATGCACTCTTTGTTTTTAACTTGGTTAAAAAAGGGATGTGCGTATCCACTTTTGTTTCTGTGTGAAAACCATTTCTGAATTTTGTGCTCAAAACAAAAACAAACAAACAAACATGAAAATTTGATTTTGGGTTTTGATGGGTGGATTAGTTTGTTGTTCTACAAATGGCTAGTATTTACTAAAAAAGTAAAGTTAAATTTTTGTATTTTACTGCACCGAAAAAAAAATTGGAAATCACCCTTTCCCTTACTTCACATTTCTTTCCCCTTTCTTTTCCCTTCCCCATTTCCCCTTTGTTTCTCTTTGTATTTTATATTGCAACTTTAAAAAAAAAGGGGGGGGGAATGGATGACACTTTGATTGTGGGGTTCAGAGTTGCCATCTTTCATTTTTTTGAAACCTCTCTGGGCTGTGTTGTGGCCCGCCAGCAGCCAGCAGAGCTGGCATCAGATTCGGACAATGAGGAGGTTGGGGAGGAACGTGGGTCAGTCCTGGAGTCTGGGGAAGGCTCAGATGAGGGCTCTGAGTTGGAGGCAGAGAAGGAGCCAGGGCCATCTGGTAGTTATTTGCTGCCTCCGGAATCTCCGGAGTCTGACATCAGCGAGGCAGAAGAACAGCTGGAGCCTGTTCCCAGTGTGTGTATGCACAGAGCTGCCAGAAGACAGGAACAATTAAGAAAACAGGGTCGACTTGGGAGTAAGGGTTGGGGATGATTGGCCCCTCCCATAAATCATAAAAGAGGAACAAACAGGACGTGAGCTTTTGCAGGAAGTTCATCTGGTTGGTTCAAGCTTTGGAAAGTTCTATTTGTGCTAAGTTTGGGCTTGCCCTGCATCTGGAAACTAGTTCTCTGGCAGCATTCCAAGGGAGATGAGGTGGATGTTTATAAACATTCCCCTGAAAGACTGTTTGTGAAGCCTTTTGGACTCGGAATGACAATTATTCACAGCTGTATGAATAAAAGAGGTTTGCCGGGACTAAGCTTGTGCTTTATGCTTTCTAAGGAAGCCTAGGTCAGAACAGGTTGACCCTATTGCTGGATCTGCCGAAATGGGAGAAAGAAGGTCATTTTAATAGCATCTATCTCCTATCTGGAACTTGGATAACAAAAAGTGAAATAATATTTGATAAGAAATAATATTTGATGGAAGAATTGTGATTCTGAGGCCTACAAAAATCATCTCTTGGGAATCCTCTCTTTCTTTCGTTCATGTAAATGAGGTATAGTTCCATTCAAAGGAAGGATTATACTGCAGAATTTTTTATATATCAAAAAACAAAAGCCTCATGAAAACTTGAATGAAAAAGATATTTTGAGGAGATTAAAACCACATATATTGGAAAAACCCTGTACCTATGTTGGACTAAAAGTCCGTATATTGCAGACAGTGATAGAAAAATAATGCGATGTGGGTTTACATCTTGAGTAAAAAAAAAAAAATCCAGAAAAGAGGCACAATAGATAGAAAAGCTGCCTTATCAATGCAGACAGTATAACATAGATAATATCGATTTGCATATATATTTGCAAATATATATTTGCAGAAGACTAGCTCTAGTTTTAGATAGAAATCAATTCTTTTTAGGTCTATTTTATCCAGTTACTGGGTGTGTGATATATACAGTTTGGCCATTAATGCATAAAACATAACATTTTGCATAATACCTTATAGACTCATGGATAAGCTGAGATTTTAGGTGCCAAAACACATTTTAAAAAATGGATTTACATTATCTGCACATGGGCTTATTCATATGCATACACATTAATATTTCTTAAAATGTCCAGTATTTCCCATATATAAGAAGTCTATCTGTAGATAAGCAAAGTTTTACAGGTAGTTCTCGACCTATCGCCGTGATAGAGCCTGCCCATTACGGTCGTATGTTGTGACAGTTATAAAACGGATCGATTGCCTGACTGACTTGCTATTGTGCTCTCTTTTGCAGCAGTCCTTAAGTGAACGTGGCTGTTATTAAGTGAATGCTGAGGTCATCAAGGAAACCCATGGTTTGCTAAGTGGCAGTTTCGCCAAAAACTGAAAGTAACTTCTGGTTTCCAGCAAAAACATTGTAAAACACGATAACACGACTACAGAATGCAGGGAATGGCTGCAAATGCAGCCATGTTGACGAGTGCTTGAAGTGCAGTCACATGACCACATGGAGCAGTGATGGTTAACCTTTTTGGCACTGAGTGCCGAAACTGGAGCACATATGCCAAAGCACGGGAACCCGGAAGAGAGCAGCTGGTTAGTGCGCATGTGCACGGTGGGCAGCTGCTCTTCCAGGTTCTGTCGTGCACATGAGCATCAGCCAGCTGGTCTAGTGTGCATGCACACTGGCCAGATGGTCTCTTCCAGGTTCCGGTGCACATATGCACACCGGAACCCGGAAGAGACCAGCTGGCCAGTGCGCATATGTGCAGGATCAGCTGGTCGGCATGCGACCGAACCTGGAAGAGCAGCTGGCAACAGCACCAGAGGTGGGTTTCAGCAGGTTCTGACCAGTTCTGGAGAACCGGTAGTGGAAATTTTGAGTAGTTCGGAGAACCGGTAGTAAAAATTCTGACTGGCCCCGCCCCCATCTATTCTCTGCCTCCCGAGTCCCAGCTGCTCAGGAGGAAATGGGGATTTTGCAGTAACCTTCCCCTGCCACGCCCACCAAGCCATACCACGCCCACCAAGCCACACTCATAGAACCGGTAGTAAAAAAATTTGAAACCCACCACTGGACAGCACGCATGCACACAGAGAGGGCTCTGTATGCTACCTCTGGCACGCATGCCATAGGTTCACCATCACGGACATAGAGGGAGGAGTCAACTATGGGAACTTCAGAAATGGCTAAGAGCTCCCATTTTGCAGGCAGGTCACTAACTGACCAATCATATGTGAAGAACGACATGTAACTAAATTTCTACGGAAAATGCAGGTTGACTTATCAGTGAGTAGTGAATTTTTCGTGGTATTTGTTTAAAAAATTGAGGGATGGCTGACACTTCCTTTCTCGCAAGGAAATCTGAACTTCTTATTCAGTATCAGACCTTCTGAGCTGGATCCTGATGGAACAGCCGAAAAGCTGAGGTGGCGCAGTGGTTAGAGTGCAGTACTGCAGCTACTTCAGCTGACTGCTAGTTCAGCAGATCAGTGGATCAAATCTCACCGGCTCAAGGTTGACTCTGCCTGCCATCCTTCCGAGGTGGGTAAAATGAGGACCCAGATTGTTGGGGGCAATATGCTATTTAGTATACTGTCTTTGATGTAAGCCATCCAGAGTCCTCGGAGAGTGGGCGGCATAGAAATATGACTAAAAAATAAAATAAATAAATAAATAAACAACCGTGTTCCTGGGATCAGGCTCGGAAGAAGATGGATGCCTCTGTTGAGTCTTTGCTCTCAGTCTCTTTAATTAAAGCCTAACGGCACATAATTGCATCTGTGCATAGAGATAACTTCCATTAGTCTAACCTTTGTTTAGATTGTGTGCCAAAATGAAAGTGAACACAACATTGATTAAGAGTAAATTCATGACTGATAAAAGGAAACACTTCTTAGACCTGGGTATGTTGAGTTGGAACCGGTCCAGAAGACGAGGCAAAAGATCATGTGAAGAACGGTTGCAGGAACTGGGTATGTCTAGTTTAATGAAAAGAAGGACTAGGGGAGACATGATAGAAGTGTTCCAATATCTCAGGGGTTGCCACAAAGAAGAGGGAGTCAAGCTATTCTCCAAAGCACCTGAGGGCAGGGCAAGAAGCAACAGGTGGAAACTCATCAAGGAGAGAAGCAGCTTAGAACTAAGGAGAAATTTCCTGACAGTTAGAACAATTAATATTGTTCATCAGCATGAACACCAAGGCTGAATTAATACAACATGCTAAACTAGGTTAATGTAGGCAACCAGAGTAAGCTATAACAGTGTGTCTTGGCACTGCATGTTATATGAACGTGGCAATTCCTTTTTGTTATACTATGTTCAAGTTTTAGGGTTTATCCAGTTAACGTCTCTGCCGCAGCTCTGAGATGGTCTACTTACTATTTGGGGGATGGACGGACATGTTCTCAGAATTCGCCTTCCATAATGGGGCCACTCTAATGCTAAGGTTGGATCAAAAAGATGGCCAGGAAAGTGGTGCTTCCAAGCAGATATGGTTCATCTGAAGTTTCAGTCTGAGGTTCTGAGCTGAACCTCCAAATGGATTCAAAGTCAATTGAACATTGCTAAATTGATCTGATGATTTGACAGCCTTTTGAAAACAAAGTGCAGCAACAGAAATTGATAAAATATAATGATTAGAAATAAATAACAATATCCTGTGTGCCAGTAAATGTTCCTTGGTAGAATGAACAGGTGGAGAGCATCCTGAAGGACTAGAAAGGAGGAGAACCTGAAGGAGAACCATAAGTACTTCCTCTGGGAATTGGGTGGTCATTGCTGTGTTTCTGTGGATATCTAAAGCAGGGACCTGCAACCTTAAATATTCAAAGAGCCATTTGGACCTGTTTCCCACAGAAAAGAAAACACCGGGAGCCACAAAACCCTTCCCGTGCCTGACTATTTCTTGAGCGGCCACAAAACTAGCATATGTAGTTGAATTTCTTTTCTTGGATTTATCCACGGATGGCCTACTGGGGGTTGAAAAGCTCAATAAATCACGTGCCTGTGGGTGTCGCACATTGGTGGTTGTGATGCATATTTTGAGTGACAGGGAGCCACAGCAGAGTGGTGAAAGAACCACATGTGGCTCCAGAGTTGCAGGTTGCTGACCCCTGATCTAAAGGTAAAGGTAAAGGTTCCCCTCGCACATATGTGCTAGTCGTTCCCAACTCTAGGGGGCGGTGCTCATCTCCGTTTCAAAGCTGAAGAGCCAGCACTGTCCGAAGACATCTCCGAGGTCATGTGGCCGGCATGACTCAATGTCAAAGGCGCACGGAATGCTGTTACCTTCCCAATTTTTCTACTTGCACTTTTTACATGCTTTCAAACTGCTAGGTTGGCAGAAACTGGGAAAGTAGCAGGAGCTCATCCTGTTACGCAGCACTAGGGATTCGAAGCGCTGAACTGCCGACCTTTCGATCAACCGCGTGCCTCGATAGTGAATATCTATAGGACCCTAAAATTCCAATTTAACTTATCTAGCTTCTTCTGCATTGCTACATGCTCTTTCCCTAAATGTCAGGAACCAAGAAAACATGTACATGTCAGGCACACACTCCAAAGTTGTCCATGCAAACCTTTGCAAAGTTTCTGAGCATAGGCCTCTGAGAGGTGAGGTGGGTAAGGCTTGGTCGCTAGGATAGAAAAAAGATGTTCAAACCCTAAAAAGAGTGTAGAGATGATAAGGATCTGGAGGTTAAACCATACGATGAGTGGTTAAGGGAACTAGACATGTCCAGCCTGACAAAGAAGAGGATTAGGAGTCACATGATAGCAGTGGTTGCCCCTGGTTTCGGACTGGTTCTATAGAACTGATAGTAAAACCGACGGGAGGCTCCGCCCACCGACCCCAACATCATCAGGAAGGTTCTGTGCATGCGCCCACGTTGCAAACTGGTAGTAAAGGTAAGTAGAACCCACCTCTGCATGATAGCTATCATCCAGTACTTGAGGGGCTGTCACAGAGAAGAGGAGATCGACTTATTCTTCAAAGCGCCACTGCTGTAGTGGCAATGCAGAAGATCATTGTTGTTTCGTAGTAAGGAAAGTCTAGAAGTTTAGATCTCATTCTGAACTAACCTTCTTGATTATTTTTACTCTTATTTACTGAATAAAGGAGAAGGGGGAAGAATCTTTATGTAGGTTCAAAGCTTTCCCCACTGTGAAAATCTCAGACTTTTGATTCCTATTCCAGAGTCATGGGACACCCAGGCTTTGTAGTCGCCTGACAAGAACATGGCCATGAAATCACAGTGTCAGGTTTTGATAAAAAATGCTATAGAATAGAATAGAATAACAGAGTTGGAAAGGACCTTGGAGGTCTTTTAGTCCAACCCCCTGCCCAGGCAGGAAACACTACACCAACTTCAGACAAATGGTTGTCCAACATCTTCCTAAAAACTTCCAGTGTTGGAGCATTCACAACTTCTGCAGGCAAGTTGTTCCACTTATTAATTGTTCTAACTGTCAGGAAATTTCTCCTTAGTTCTAAATTGCTTCTCTCCTTGATTAGTTTCCACCCATTGTTTCTTGTTCTACCCTCAGGTGCTTTGGAGAATAGCTTGGCTCCCTCTTCTTTGTGGCAGCCCCTGAGATATTGGAAGACTGCTATCATGTCTCCCCTAGTCCTTCTCTTCATCAAACTAGACATACCCAGTTCCTGCAACCATTCTTCCTATGTTTTAGCCTCCAGTCCCCTAATCATCTTTGTTGTTCTTCTCTGCACTCTTTCTAGAGTCTCCACATCTTTTTTACATTGTGGCAACCAAAACTGAATGCAGTATTCCAAGTGTGGCCTTACCAAGGCATTATAAAGTGGTATTAACACTTCACGTGATCTTAATTCTATCCCTCTGTTTATGCAGCCCTGTTTTTGGTTGTGGTTGTTTGCTGGGACCTCTTGCACGGAATCTAGTGTTGGTTACTGTTGAAAAATTGGTTCACCCTTGTGGTACCGTTGCCGTGCTGGCAGCTTGCAAGAGATTTGGGTATTATCTTGCTTGGTACGTATGCTTTATCATGTTATGCTTTTCAATTTGTTTGCTTGAGCTAATAATAAAGCTTAAAATCCCTTTATTTACTGGTGTGCTTATTATCTCCGGATCCAAAAGAACCAATTGCTTGGGCACTTGATCACTGCCTTAGGAACTTAGGAAAACACTAGGAACGTGAGTTGCAATGCTAGGGCAAACCTTTTGTCATTCGTCCTGGCTTGCTGTGAATGTAAAGAGTAAAGAGCCTTGGTGGCGCAGCGGACTAAAGTGCTCTTTGTATAAAAAAGAACACTGCTTTGGGGGTGGGGGGTGGGGGCAAAAGCCCTACTAAGCAGGTATATACAAAAGTATGAAGGCTATTGCTTAACGCATTGTAAGCCGCCCTGAGTCTCCGGAGAAGGGCGGCATATAAATTGAACCAATAAACAATAATAATAATGTCTCTGCTTCTCAACATTTTTTCTCTGTCCTATCCTGGATCAGCTTTGGGGATTTTGGTGTGCAAAACAGATGCCCTACAACGGAGCTAGGGCTCTTTCCTATGATCATCTGTTCAATTTATGCCCAGAGACATTTGTTCTGGAAACATTTGCTCTCAAAGTGGGACTTCGACCTGCTTGATCGCTGGGGGTGGCAGGGAGGAATACCTTTATCCTAACAAGAATGTGTCGATCTTTAGATCCACAATTGGCAACAAGGCAAGGCTACCTTGAACAACGGTGGCTGCAAAAAAAAAAAAAAAACTTCTAAGAGGCTACAAAGCAAGGAGTTCACGAGCCCACATGGGTATTGGCTTGGAAATCAAAAGGAAGGAGACAAAGGTGGAGTGATAGAAAAGCAAAATAGCTCCCCTGGAAGAACAAGAGAGCATGAGATGTTTGCTCATTGATCTTGAAAAGCTGAAGAGATGGAATTGGCTCAACAGCAATCAGTGCAATGCTACTTCTACAATCCTTCAATTTTTTTTTGCTCTGCACACATGGATCCTTTTTGTCTCTGAAGGCACTCATGGATGACCATTGATTCAGAGTTTACAAGCCAGACCAGGTAGAGGAAGATTTAGTTGTCCAGATAGATACAGATGGCCAACAAATACATATGTTGTGAATCATCCATCAACCCAGGGGTGAAATCCAGGAGGTTCTGACAGGTTCTGGAGAACTGGTAGAGGAAATTTTGAGTAGTTCAGAGAACCGGCAAATATCACCTCTGACTGGCCCCGGAGTGGGGTGGGAATGAAGATTTTGCAATATCTTCCCCTGGAGTGGGGAGGGAATGGGGATTTTGCAGTATCCTTCCCCTGCCACGCCCACCAAGCCACTACCTCGCTCACCAAGCCACGTCCACAGAACCGGTAGTAAAAAAAATGGAATTCCACCACTGCATCAACCCATAATTATTGAGAAGAATAAAAATGAGTTGGGAAAGATGCCTCGTTCAAGGAATTCCATTCATTTTGGTTCTTCAAAATATAACTGATCAGGCATAATCTGAAGGTACCCAATCGAAGAGGCACAGTTTGTAGGCACCTATCTGCTCCCCATTTCAAATGTCAAAAGGCATTCTTATCATTTATTTTATTTAGAGCCAGTTATTGCTAGCCGTTTGAGGTAGGCTAAATCAGGAAAACAGACACAAGAAGTCCCAGAGGTATTCTTTATTGATCTACTATTATGGCATGTGAGAATGACCTTGGGAGATTTTTCTCCCAGATGACATCTTTACTCCTCTGCAATAATTGTAGAGTTGGGTACTTCATTATTCTTGGTGTTGTGGGAACTCAAGTCACTCACTTAACAGGTTGTGGGAACTGGGCTATCATGATAAATCACCATCAGTTATTTGTTTGGACACAGATAGTTAGGTGAACGCAACCATGTGCTTACTTAGCTCAGAATTAATGTTAAGGAAGTTATATGAACCCAACCTTTGTGCAGCCTTCTACCCTGTTTCCCCCAAAATAAGACATCCCCTGATAATAAACCCAATCAGGCTTTTGAGCGCAGGGCAATAAGGCCAAGCGCTTATTTCAGGGTTCAAAAAAAAAATAAGACAGGGTCTTATTTTCGGAGAAACATGGTAGCTGTTGCATAATTCAGCATTCCTGCTTGTTGGCCTCAGGAAAAGTTTGGATGAGGTGGTGACCAGACAACGAGAGGTGTCTATGTGGTACACCCCTTTATCTAAACTAGCATCGTTCTCCGAAAATACTGTGTGGCAATTCCCTTCAAATCAGAGTCCAGACTGAGAATTGTTCTCAAATGCACCTAGATGATGATAGATTTCCAGCATCTGTGACACTAACTAATGTGATTCCTCTCCTGATCACTAAAGTTTGCTTTGTGTTGTCACCTACGCTCCGATTTAACAAACCGACGTTCTCTATTTCCTTGCAGTTCAGACAAGGAGACAGAGCAGTATCCATCTTCTTGCTTTGCATGTTTTTTTTAAAATAATAAACTTTAGTGGTGTCACCTCCAGTTACCGTGTTGACAAATTTTGTTCCCTGCCAGACTCCATCCATCAAATGTGAGCTAAAACTGCACGAGTCAAAAAGAGGGCTGGGAAAATATTTACAGACCCCTCACATCCTGGACATAAACTGTTTCAACTCCTACCCTCAAAACGACGCTATAGGGCACTGCACACCAGAACAACTAGACACAAGAACAGTTTCTTCTTGAACGCCATCACTCTGCTTAACAATTAATTCCCTCAACACTGTCAAACTAGTTAGTAAGTCTGCACTACTATCAATCTTCTCATCGTTCCTATCACCCATCTCCTCCTACTTATGACTGCATGACTGTAACCTTGTTGCTGGTATCCTTACGATTTATATTGACTGTTTCTCTATGACTATTATTAAGTGTTGTATCTTATGATTCTTGATGAACATATCTTTTCTTTTATGTACACTGAGAGCGTATGCACCAAGACAAATTCCTTGTGTGTCCAATCACACTTGGCCAATAAAAAATTCTATTCTATTCTAAAAGGTATCCTTTTAGCCTCTACCTTCCTGCTTCCCTCTTTCTCCAAACTATAAGGGACTCTTATGTTCACACTTCTGCCAACATCCTGCAAAATTGTGGACTGTGCAGGAGTGTCTATCATATTGTAGGAAGCCATTTTCTTTGAGGGGTTGCCACAAAGAAGAACGGGTCAAATTATTCTCCAAAGCACTTGAGGGCAGGACAACAAACAATGGTTGGAAACTAATCAAGGAGAGAAGCAACCTGGAATTAAGGAGAAACTCCCTAACAGTGAGGACAATTAACCAGTGGAACAGCTTGCCTCCAGAAAACATGGGCGCTCCATCACTGGATATTTTTAAGAAGAATCTAGACAGTCACTTATCTGAAATGGTATAGGTTCTCCTGCTTTGGCAGGGGGCTGGACTAGAAGACCTCCAAGGTCCCTTCCAGCTCATTCTATTCTATTCTATCTTGGAACATGTTGGACAGTGGTGGAATTCAATTTTTTTACTACTGGTTCTGTGGGCGTGGCTTGGTGGGCATGGCAGGCTATTGCAAAATCTCCATTCCCACCCCACTCCAGGGGAAGGATACTGCAAAATCTCCATTCCCTCCCCACTCCAGGGGAAGGATACTGCAAAATTCCCATTCCCTCTCCACTCCAGGGGAAGGATATTGCAAAATCTCCATTCCCACCCCACTCTGGGGCCAGCCAGAGGTGGTATTTGCCGGTTCTCCGAACTACTCAAAATTTCTGCTACCAGTTTTCCCAACTGCTCAAATATCCACTACCAGTTCTCCGGACTAGTCAAAATTTCCGCTACTGGTTCTCCAGAACCTGCTGTATTTCACCCCTGATGTTGGATCTTTGGTTCCCATTTCTAAGTAAACTTTTCCCTCGTGGGCAACATAGTTTTAGTACTTTTTCTTCTTAACATTCCAACCAGGCATTTAATAGATGCACCAGGAATCCACTTTTGGAATGCAGAAACACCGACACCGTTATCCCAAAAGTGCTTTTTCAAAAGGCAACTGGACTTCCTTTGTTTTGCTTCTCATCCAAGAACTGGATGAGAAGCAAAACATCTTCAAGGAAAACCAAGGAAGTCCAGTTGCCTCTTGAATATAGCACTTTCAGGCCAACATGACCTGGATGATTGATAATCTCCATAGACACCTTATAATGTTACCATCAAAATGGCGGTTGTGGTGGTTTTCTGCAGGAGAATAGGTTCTACCCTTTCCATTTTATCCTTGAAAATTTTCTGTGGGTTCTTCTAACTGTGTTGGATTGAAGGATTCAGGGTTTTATTTTTTGTTTGCTTCTTTGCTTTGTTTCTTTGTTCTTAGTCTGTAACAGTTAACCCATCGAGTTCTCCCAGAATCCTAGGATTCCATGAAGCCCAGTCTGAAAAAATCCTGCTCTAGATGAATCCTCGGTCCAGGACAAGAGCTGGTCACTTCTTTGTGGCTTTCTTTAAAAGTGTTTCTCTTTCCCCCCTTCCTCTCTTCCTCTCTCACTCCTCTCTCTCTCTTCTGTGGGCATGGCTCTCTATCCCTCCGTCCCTCCGTCCCTCCGTCCCTCCGTCCCTCCGTCCCTCCCTCCCTCTCTCGTCTCATCTCGCCTTGTCTCATCTCGTCTCGTCTCATCTCCTCCCCTCCCCTTCTCCTCTCCTTCTCCTCTCCTCTCCCCTCCCCTCCCCTCCCCTCCCCTCCTCTCCTCTTCTCTTCCCTTCCCTTCCCTTCTCTTTTCTCCCCTCCCCTTCTTCTCTCCTCTCTCCTCTTTCCTTCTCTCCTCTTCTCTCCTCCTCTCCTCTCCTGTTCTCTCCTCCTCTCCTCTCCTCTGCTCTGCTCTGCTCTCCTCTCCTCTCCTCTCCTTTCACCTCCCCTCCCCTTCTCTCCCCTCCCCTCCCCTCTCCTCTCCTGCTTTTCCTTTTCTTCTTTTCTTTCTCTTCTTTTCCCTCTCTCTCCCCCTCTTCCTCCCCTCCCCTCTACCCCGCTCCCTTTTGGCAGAACAAAAAGTACATTTTATTATTAAGGAAAGTTCAAGACACCGATCATGTAGAACCTTTGGTTGTTGTTTGAGAAAAAAACAGTAAGGGGCATTCTTTCTAAACTCTGGGACCATGACAGCTTCTGCACAAACCAACTACTACTACTACAACAAAAGCCATTTATTAGATTTATGTTCTGTACTACATTCAGGAGATTGTGGGAGTCTACTTCTAGGTTAGTGAGGCTGAGAGAGGTAATGACTGGTCGAAAGTCACCCAGGGAGCTTCTGTGGTTGTGAAAGGACTGTGGATTAAAACTTAGCTTTCTCCAATTCGCATCCAGTATGGAGAGGTAAGCATACTAAAAAGCAGAGACATCCACCCTGCCAACAAAAGTGCGCATAGTCAAGGCTATGGTTTTCCCAGTTGCAACGTATGGCTGTGAAAGTTGGACCATAAGGAAGGCTGAGTGCCAAAGAATGGAGGCCTTTGAACTCTGGTGCTGGAGAAGACTCCTGCGAGTCCCTTGGACTGCAAGGTGATCCAACCGGTCAGTCCTAGAGGAGATCAACCCTGACTGCTCTTTAGAAGGCCAGGTCCTGAAGATGAAACTCAAATCCTTTGGCCACCTAATGAGAAGGAAGGACTCCCTGGAGAAGAGCCTAATGCTGGGAAAGATTGAGGGCAAAAGAAAAAGGGGACGACAGAGAACGAGGTGGCTGGATGGAGTCACTGAAGCAGTCGGCGTGAGCTTAAATGGACTCTAGAGGATGGTAGAGGACAGGAAGGCCTGGAGGAACATTGTCCATGGGGTCACGATGGGTCGGACACGAATTCGCAACTAACAACAACAACATATAGAGGTAAGCATGCTCCATCTCTGTGAGATAAATCTAACAATGTGCTAATTTCATCCGGAGACAAACTTGTGAGATGGCCTTGGCTGAAAGAAAGAAACTGATCTAAATTGATCCAGGGAGCCTCCATGATTGACAGAGTACCAGAATTTAGGTCTGCTGCTCCTTCTTTAACACCTTCGTTGTGACAACCAACTGCATCCATCCATTCCACATGGATCTCTCCCCAACTGATGCTTTTTTGTATCATCAGAAGAGGTTCCCCTGTCACTTCCTGCCTCGGAGACCCTGGCTTCACCTTCCACAGAAACGTAGCAGAAATGAGGTCCCTGATTTTATCGCCACCCAAACAGACAGGTTTGACGATACCCCCAAATAAATCTGCTCAGCAATTTGAAAGCATCAACAGTTGAGATGAATAGCAAGGTCAAAGTTGGTGCATTTCACCAGGACCTACTTTTTAGAACAGGGGTCTCCAACCTTAGCAACTTTAAGCCTGGCAGACTTCAAGTCCCAGAATTCCACAGCCAGCAAAGCCTCACAATCATTTCACCCTGTAGTAAACCACAATACAATCCTAATTACTAAGACGTACCTTCCCCCCCCCCCATAAAAGGGGATGAAAATTTAGGTTCGTCTTACAGACCAAATGTAGCCCCGCCCACCCACTGGCCCTCACCCTTTGGTCTCTCCTTGCAGCAAGAAGAAACAGCTCCTTTCAGCTTCAGCACAGCCTGATTAGCACAAGTTGATTGGATCGGCCTCCTGACTCTCAGCTGTTTTGCTCTCAGCTGTTTTGCGCGGGCCTCTGATGCTTACTGCAAGGAGGTAAATTGCTGGGAGCAGATTTTTTTTTCTTGTGCTAATCAAGCTATGCTGAAAACGAAAATGAAAGTAAAGCAGGCTATTTGCTTTTTGCTGCAACGAGGCAAAATTCCTGGGAGGCAGAGGCAGATTTCTTTTCCTTGTTTTCCTCACCAAAAATGGTAGGTGCGTTTTATAATCTGGAGCGTTTTATACGCCGAAAAATACATACAGTACATACATACACACACACACACACACACACATACATACATACATATACATACACACACACACACACACACACACACACACATACATACATATATTACAAACTATTCTAAAAATACGAGTTCCAGGTATATTAGTAAAGAAAGA
The DNA here is from genome assembly GCA_012654045.1 of Ptyas mucosa. Classification (NCBI taxonomy): domain Eukaryota; kingdom Metazoa; phylum Chordata; class Lepidosauria; order Squamata; family Colubridae; genus Ptyas; species Ptyas mucosa. The sequence goes on from WNWU01000029.1 coordinate 6,385,806, forward strand.
AGCAGACATCCTGCCAGCTCCGGTACTTAAAATTCCGGAGCTCCTAACTCTGATTCACTCCTCCATGTATGTGATCTTTCTATATACTATTAAAATTCTCACATCTGTAACCTTTAACTGGGAAAAGCAGTGTATCATGGGGCAACAATTTTTGAACCAAAGGATTTCAAACGTGTTCATTTACAGAATGCATTCAAAATACGGGTCCTATGACTCCTGCGGGATCTAAATTTGGCAAATTTCTGGTTCCTTCAGTGCTACTGCACTGGTGCCGGGAGGTTCAGCAGACTGCCAACATCGTAGCCATCTGGAGACCAGTTAGATCAGCCACTCTTGTCTAGTTGAAAATAAAATCATCAAATCAAATCAAATCAGTTCAGTTGCATCAACTCAGTACAGGTAATCCTCAATCTGCAACAGTTCGTTTACTGACCATTCTAGACAATTGTAGGTTGAGGACTACCAGTACAGTGGGAACACAGAATAGAAGCAAGAATGAAGGAAAATTCAACCCGGTAAAAGATGAAATTAAACAATTACATACAGGTAATCCTCAATTTATAACAGTTCATTTAGTGACCATTCAATGTTACAATGGCACTGAAAAAAGTGACTTATGACCGTTTTTCACATTTACGACCGTTGCACCATCCCCATGATCATGTGTTCAAAATTCAGGTGCTTGGCAACTGGTTCATATTTATGACGGTTGCAGTGTCCCGGGTCATGTGATCCCCTTTTGCGATCTTCTGACAAGCATAGTTAACAGGGAAACCAAATTTACTTAACAACCACGTTGCTAACTTGCTAACAATCGCAGCAATTCATTTAACAACTCTGGCAAGAAAGGTTATAAAATGGGGCAAAAGTCACTTATATGTCTCACTTAGTGACAGAAATTTTGGGCTCAACTGTGGTTGTAAGCCGAGAACTTAGAACTTAGACTTAGAATAACTTTATTGTCACTTTGAATGTACACTAATCGGCATACATTAAAATGAAATTTCATGTTGTGGCCACCGGCAGGTAGCCTGCAGAGCTGGCAGCAGAGTCGACAGTGAAGAGGTTGGGGAGGAACTTGGGCCAGTCCTGGGGGCTGGGAAAAGCTCGGATGAGGGCTCTGCATCGGAGGCAGAGAGGGGGCCAAGGCCATCTGATACTTATGTGCAGCCTCCGGAGTCTGACAGCAGCGAGGTAGAAGAACAGTGGGAGACTGTCCCCAGTGTGCGCATGCAGAAAGTTGCCAGGAGACAGGAACAATTAAGAAAACAGGGTCGACTTGGGAGTAAGGCTTGGAGATGATTGGCCCCTCCCATAAGACATAAAAGAGAAGTGAACGGGACGTGAGCTTTTGCAGGAAGCAATTAGTTCATCTGGTCGGTAAAAGCTGTGGAAAAGCTCTGTTTGACTCTGTGCCAAGTTTGGCCTTGCCCTGCATGTGGCAATTAGTTCTCTGGCAGCATTCCAAGGGAGATAAGGTGGGTGTTGGTAAACACTCCACTGATAGACTGTTTGATAAATCTTTCGGACTGGGAATGACAATAATTCACAGCCGTATGAATGAAAGAGGTTTGCTGGGACTATGTTTGTGCTGTATAGTTTCTAAGGAAGCCTAGGTCAGAACATTTCATTGCATACAGCTCTCAAAGGGTCTCCACCTCCAATATACACCACATAACCATGACAAAGTAAATAAATACAAAATTATGCATCTACCCACATATATTATATGACACAGACAACTACCCTGTATGTTTCCTTACCGCCCCATCACCATCTCAGAGAGATGGGCTAAACAGAGTTTTCCTGCTGTCCACCAGCTGTTTGTTCCCTACCATGTGCAAAGGTTGGCTTGTTCGTGCTTTATTTTCAGCATCGACACAGCACATAGCCCAGCAAAGTTGTTAAGGCTTGACATCCATCAAGGTGCCTACCTCTCTCATGCATATTAGGGGACTTCGTGACTTAGAAGGTTCTTGCTTGGCTAAACCGTAATAAATAAAAGGAGTTGGGGACTATGGATGTAGGTCAGAAGGTGTAGAAGGGTCAATGGGTCCTTTTCCATTGTAAGACACTCATCACAGCAGAGGCTCTTAATCCGTTTGTGCCTCTGGACCTCTTCGAGACCTTGGTGAGACCTGCGACCCCTTCTCAGAAAATTTTTAATGCATAAAAATAAAACACGCGGATAGACAGTGTATTATTACAGGGAGAAGCAAGGAGGATCAAATCCAGCGATGAAAGAATTTTTTTTTAAAAAAATAACCATTATGTAATACAGGGACGTTTATTAGCCCATTAAATCGGTAACGAGATCAGCTAAACTTCAGTTAGAGGTTAGCCAAGATGGACGTGTTAATTTTTTCCCCATCCAAGTTCAAGGATCCCAGGTTAGCAACCCCGGTGTTTTTAGGGCACTGAGAATTCATGAACGTAATAAAGCCTCAGACAGGGAAGAGGATATTAGTTCCTAGAATGAACTCCTAGGATGAACTGCTAACTTGGCATCCTTAGAACAAGATTGGGCTCTGTTCTTGATTTCTATGAGCTATTTCCCACCTGTAATCCAGGAATTCGGAGCCTTCGTTCCTCTAATTTTCCCCCAGAACAATCTCCCTGTGAAATAGGTGCAATGACTGCCCCAAAATCACCTGGAAAACCGTCATGCCTGAAGGGAAACTTTAATTTCAGTCCCCCAGTCCTAGTTTGAAAAATGGAGGTAAGCCAGTTCCATCTATGGGATATAAATTTAAATTAAATTTAAATTAAAGTTGTACTGATGATGTTACCTAGTTAGGTAATGAAAGGTTGAGCTTGGAGAACACCAAGAACTTCATCGTTCAATACAGATATTCTATCTATCTATCTATCTATCTATCTATCTATCTATCTATCTATCTATCTATCTATCATCTATCTATCTATCCATCCATCCATCCATCCATCCATCCATCCATCCATCCATCCATCTATCTATCATCTATCTATCATCTTAGGAAAACTCCGTGGGTAGCCTAACTAATGAGAAATGAATCCATTCACCCCAATTGTGTGACTCTTTGTTTATAAGGCATTTACTATTTATATTCCTAAGGATGCTGTGTATAGCCTCCTGTTCTTAGCATCTCTTTTGGGGATCTTGGACTGGTGGGGTAAAAGTTTCATGTCTTCTTATTTTTGGAGAAATATGTTTGTTTATTTACTTATGGAATTAGAATGTATTTATTTATTTATTGGCCAAGTGTGATTGGACACAGAAGAAATTTGTCTTGGTGCATAGGCTCTCAGTGTACATAAAAAGATAAGATACATCCGTCAAGAATCATAAGGTACAACACTTAATGATAGTCATAGGGTACGAATAAGCATTCAGGAAACAGTATCAATATAAATCGTAAGGATACCAGGAACAAAGTTACAGTCATGCAGTCATAAGTGGGAGGAGATGGGTGATAGGAATGATGAGAAGACTAATAGTAATGCAGACTTAGTAATTAGTTTGACAGTGTTGAGGGAATTATTTGTTTAGCAGAGTGATGGCGTTCGGGAAAAAAACATTCTTGTGTCTAGTTCTGGTGTGCAGTGCTCTATAGCATCGTTTTGAAGGTAGAATTTGAAACAATTTATGTCCAGGAATGCGAGGGGCCTGTAAATATTTTCACAGCCCTCTTTTTGACTCGTGCAGTATACAGGTCCTCAGTGGAAGGCAGGTTGGTAGCAATTGTTTTATTGAATTTATTTATTGAATTATTTATTCAATAAATCACTTGGGGTGATTTGTAAAGAAATGAAAATAGCAATCAAGCACCTCAATTGGGCAACCATTGAAGAGGACAGATGGAGAATTTATACCTGGCCCCGTCTTAACCTATCTGATTTACCTCTTGCACCTCTCTCTCTCTTGGCAATTGGCCCCATTGTGAGGGATTGCTGGGTGCGGAGAGGGAGTGGGGAAGAAAAGGGGTTAAAAAAAAAGAGTCGGCAGCCATGGGCATGCAACCAGAGCCAGAGTCTTGACTTTGGGGTCCCTTTCCTCCCCATCCTACTCCACCTTACATGCTCCCAATTTAGATGATAGATGACTTTGAAAAAGGAAGTGGTGACAATCAGCAAAACTTGACTTATACCAAAGAAAGTGAATGGGTCAGGATGGGAGTTGACCTAGCACATATGTATTCAGGATGGGAGTATTAGGGCATTTTGGCTGTGCATAGTGATTTCTACTAGTGATTTCCACCGCGTCTAGGGACATGGTGGCTCAGCAGCTAAGACGCTGAGCTTGTTGGTCAAAAGGTCAGCAGTTCAGTGGTTCAAATCCCTAGCACTGCCTAACGGGGTGAGCTCCCGTACTTGTCCCAGCTTCTGTCAACCTAGCAGTTCAAAAGCACATAAAAAAATGCAAGTAGAAAAATAGGGACCACCTTTGGTGGGAAGGGAACAGTGTTCCATGCGCCTTTGGCATTGAGCCATGCTGGCCACATGACCACGGAGACGTCTTTGGACAGCGCTGGCTCTTCAGCTTTGAAATGGAGCTGAGCATCGCCCCCTAGAGTCAGGAACGACTAGCACATACATTCAAGGGGAACCTTTACCTAGTGATTTCTATTAACTGTGCATATGAAAGCCATTGAAAGCTAAATCCCTCTGCAGTCAATTGATGTTTTGAAAACACCTGTCCACTGCTACCGTCATCACTAGCCCAACATTCAAAGTGCAAATAGTCAAATAGGTGATTGGACATTTTAGGAATATCAATGGAGATTCTCAATCATCCAGGTCATAGTTGTCCCAAAGATTCTTTTCTAAAAGGCAGTTGGACGCTCTTGGCTTTTTCCTTGAAAATGTCTCGCTTCTCATCCAAGAAGCTTCTTCGGTTCTGAATTGAAGACGCTTCCTGGAGAAGAAGTGAAAGGTTTTCAAGGAAAAAAACCAAGAAAATCCAGTTGCCTTTTGGAAAAACACCTTTGGGGCATCCTAGGAACAAAATTCTTCTCTGCCATCTTTCCAGAATAAGACTAATGGATTGAATATCAATTCAAGTTAGAGTAGACCCACTCTAGATTTCAGAGGGCTCTCTCCCAAGAGGCACAACATCTTAATCCAACAGAGTAATAACACTTTTATAGAAAACCATGACCTTTTCACGAATCTCTCTTTCTGCCTAATGGTAGAGTCAGCTCAATGATAACATTGCTATGCACTGGAGCCAGTCTTCATCCTTTCAGATGTCACCCAAGCTGTAGGGAACATTTTGTCCTCAACATGACATGAAAAGGAACTTTTCTTCCTATTGGTTCAAGATAGATGCCACCAGGTCATTTCAGGGACCCTAAGCAAACCAGGGGGAGTTTTAGGACCAAGTTCCATCATAGTTTTTATCTCCTTTCCTTTCCTTTCCTTTCCTTTCCTTTCCTTTCCTTTCCTTTCCTGTCCTGTCCTGTCCTGTCCTGTCCTGTCCTGTCCTGTCCTGTCCTGTCCTGTCCTGTCCTGTCCTGTTTGTACTGTAAGTACGCTGAGAGTTTAAGCACTGGACTTAAATTCCTTGTGTTCCCAATCACATTTGGCCAATAAAGAATTCTATTCTATTCTATTCTATTCTATTCTATTCTATTCTATTCTAT
>WNWU01000029.1:6395867-6413973 GCA_012654045.1 Ptyas mucosa
GAAGGAAGGAAGGAAGGAAGGAAGGAAGGAAGGAAGGAAGGAAGGAAAAAAAACAAAAGGCAAAAGGCAACTAGAAGAGAAGGTCAGCCTGACTCCTACTGGCCATTTCTAGAGCAGGTCCCTGGTTGCATTTGGGATGTCACTAGAATTTATTTATGATACATTATCTTGCAAATTTGAATTGCCTAAGGCCAGAAATGCAGGCACGTCCTTTTGCCTGTTTACGACAGGGGATGTGTCACATTTTTCCAGGATAAAAGCCATCCTTACCTTAAGTGGCTAGATCAGAAAAACAACTGAGACATAACTTTTCTTTCTGACACTATCATACTCTGTAGTCGCCGTTTCAAAAATTACATTTTTACAATCACTTCTGGAGGTCTCTAGGTAAAATAAGCAAACCCCCCCCACATACAGTTCAGTCCAAATCAGTGGTGGGTTTCAAATTTTTTTACTACCAGTTCTGTGGGCGTGGCTTGGTGGGCATGGCTTGGTGGGTGTGGTGTCAACTTGCAAAGCTTTCAAGTTGCCATGAGCAGGAAGAAGAGAGAACTGATAGAGCTGATTGGTTTCCGTAACTGAAGCTACATCCCATACATGCTTTCTTACCGCAATCAGTAGAAGGGTATTGAATTTCACAGCCAGCCAAAGTGGTTAATTGGAGAATGTGATTTATGACATGGCCAGGAAGGAGGGGAGAGACAGGGTCATAGGGGAACGTCAATCTACGTGGGATTAGTTCTAACTGAATCCAAATATTGCCGAAATGGTGCTTCTAATAAATGACTGTATTTCTTTTGAAGTTTGGCTCATGGCTCATGAATTAATTAGGGCATCTTTCGGAAACTTCACAGACAGTTAGAACTCTTCATATGTGGCAGGGGAAGGATACTGTAAAATCTCCATTCCCACCCCACTCCACAGGAAGGATACTATAAAATCTCCATTCCCTCCCCACTCCAGGGGAAGGTTACTGCAAAATCCCCATTTCCTCTCAATCAGAAGGGACTCGGGAGGCAGAGAATAGATTTGGGTGGGGGGGGGGGGAAGTTAGAGGTGGTATTTACCGGTTCTCCGAACTACTCAAAATTTCCGCTACTGGTTCTCCAGAACTAGTCAGAACCTGCTGAAACCCATCTCTGGTCCAAATGCTGAAAAGCTGCACCTAGACCAGAGAGACTCACAGAATATGGACATTTGTGGAGAATTTGTGGTTAAGTCTTTCCAGTGGGGCGAAGAAAAAAAAAATCCTCGGAAAAGAATGATGATGAAAACAAGAAGAGCGGAGGAGACACGGCAGGAACTGCAGTGCCATTCAGCACAGCTGGCTGTCGATCTCCTTGACTCTCAATTATGTAAATAGTAAAGAAAAGCGAGAATAAATTATGCAAGCTTAGATACGGTTGCCTAATTACACAGGTTATGCAGGTTATGGCATGCAAATTTTCCTAGGGCTTAATTTGAATTTTGTGTGTCTGTGTGTGCGGCACAAAGCAATCAGCAAGCAGGCCATAACAGCTTTGGAGTGTGTTTAAAAGAACTCTTTTAAAAATCCCACCGTTGATCAACTCTGCCTCTTCTTACTTTCCTCAGAGTAGCTGCTCATAGCTCTCCTATTTTCAGGTCTCTCCCAAATGTTATTCTATGGGTTGAATGGGCTTGACCTTGCTACCTGGCAGGCAAATTGGCTACTACTACTACTACTACTACTACTATTATTATTATTATTATTATTATTATTATTATTATTACTATTACATCTTTAGTGAGATTCACAGCCTTTGAGGCTGGTTAATAGCTCAACAGCGAGTCCTAACCAACAACCTAGGAACTGTTAAGGTTCCTGTTAAGGTTGTTGTTGTTGTTGTTGTTATTAATAATAATAATAATTTATTATGACTATTAATCATATTTCTATGCCACCCACTCTCTGAGAACTCTGGTCGGCTTACATCAAAGACAGTATATTAAATAGCATATTGCCCCCAAACAATTTGGGTCCTCATTTTACCCACCTCGGAAGGATGGAAGGCTGAGTCAACCTGCAGCTGGTCAGGATCTAACTGTTGGCAGTGGGCAGAGGGGGTGGGGAGGAAGGAAGGAAGGAAGGAAGGAAGGAAGGAAGGAAGAACACTTAGACTTATATACCGCTTCATAGTGCTTTTAGAGCCCTCTCTAAGTGGTTTACAGCCTATTGCCCCCAACAATCTGGGTCCTCATTTTCCCCACCTCAGAAGGATGGAAGGCTGAGTCAACCTTGAGCCGGTGAGATTTGATCCACTGATCTGCTGAACTAGCAGTCAGCTGAAGTAGCTGCAGTACTGCACTCTAACCACTGCGCCATCTCGGCCATGCTGTCTCTCTGACCAGATGGCCCCTATTTAAGAGCCAATGTTATAAATCGACAAGCCTCAACCATGTAATTAAAACCCTGCTCCTTTTACGTATGTTCTAAGTGTACTACTACGACTTACCTCCAGATGTTGTGGGTGCTCCAACATTGGAGATTTTTTAAAAGAAGAGATTGGGTGACCATCAGAAATGGTACAGGGCAGTGAGGGCGAAACTTTTTAGCACCCAGTGCCCAAACCGGAATGCGTGTGTATGTGCCTGCATGTGTGCATGCCGGAGCACTGGAAACCCAAAGACTAGCTGGCCAGCGCATGCATCCCTGTTTTTTGGCTGTTTTGGGCTGTTTTTCAGGCCGTTTTCACATTGTTTTTCATGCCAAAAACAGCCTGAAAAACGGCCTGAAAACAGCCCAAAAAAATGGCCTGAAAACAGCCCACAAAACAGCCTGGATTTTGGCCATTTTTGGCCATTTTTCTGACTGTTTTCAGGTTGTTTTCCGGCGCTCCGGCATCCCGCGAAGATCAGCTGGCCAGAAACCAGAACAGCTGGCAGCAGCACTCATGCCCATAGAGAAGGCTCTGCATGCCACCTCTGGCACGTGTGCCATAGATTTGCCATTAAGAGAGTAGGGTTTCCTGCCTACCAACCAGGCGGTTGGACTAGAAGACCTCCAAGGTTCCTTCCAAGTCTTGTTATTCTGTTACAATAACCCTTGAACGTGAGGATGCTCTAACTCTGCAGAGGGCCCATTGGATTGAAGCTATTGTTGATTTGGCTTTAAGGGACAGGAAGGCGATGCATCTGTGCAAGCTGGTATCTAACATTTTGTCTTGAAAAACAGACCATGTTCCATATTGACACAAGGGTGCGATGGAGATAATGGTCATGTTGTGTTCCTCTGTTACTTCTGGAAGGAAAGATGTTCCCCTCCATTATGGGATGCACAAAGTGGTGGGTTGCTCTGCCCATCGACCCCGACGTCATCAGGATGCTTTTGCGTAGGGGTGAAATCCAGCAGGTTCTGACAGGTTCTGGAGAACCGGTAGCGGAAATTTTGAGCAGTTCAAAGAACCGGTAGCGAAATTTTGAGTAGTTCAGAGAACAGGCAAATGCCACTTCTGGCTGGCTCCAGAGTGAGGTGGGAATGGAGTTTTTGCAATATCCTTCCCCCAGGAATGGGGAGGGAATGGGGATTTTGCAGTATCCTTCCCCTGCCACCAAGCCACGCCCACCATGCCCACCAAGCCACGCCCACAGAACCGGTAGTAAAAAAATTTGGATTTCACTACTGCTTCTGCGCATGCGTAGAAGTTTCTATGCATGCGCGTGTGTGGCCCTGTTGCAAACTGGTAGTAAAGGTAAGTAGAACCCACTCCTGGATATACACACACATGCACGCACACACACACTTCTCCCCAGGGTGCCTGATGAAAGGGAAATCAACTCTTACCATCAGCTACTCCATGAGTCCTTGGACAGATTTTTTTACAAATTTAGCGTTTCCATCCTTGGATTGCACAAAATAATCAAGACTTACCCCAACGAAAAGAGTTTACTACAGTTACATCCGGATCCACCATTAAAATGCCCATACCAATATGTGTACATAATTAAGGGGGGTTTGAACTTACACTTCGCGTAATCGCATTGAGTAAAAAAAGAGCAGAGGCATGGAAACCCACTCAGCCGCGCCTTACAGCTGACCAAAAAACAAAAGAAATAAAGGTAGGTATACTGCAGAGGCGGGAGGGAGGGCCGAACTAACATTCAAAGCGAACCGGTTCGTTCTCCTATAAAGATTTCCACTACCGGCTCTCCTGAACCGGGGAGAACCGGTAGCAACCCCCCACTGGTCTCAGGCCTATGTAGGCAGTAGATCTTCTTGCTGGATTCTGCCTGTTTTTAAGTTTCAATGCATTTATTTATGTATCAAGCAGATCTGTATGCCACGGCAATCAGAAACAGCTCTTGGCAACTCGTGTAGAAAAAGGCAGCATTGAACAGACCCCATAAAAGCTTAAACAACACAATCACTCGACAAGAAGAGCAAGAAATTAAAGATGGCGACAACAATTTAGAAGAGGGGAAGGCTCTCCCCCCCCTCCCCCCACAACTAGACACTTGTGAAAAAGTAGCAAAGATTGAGGTTTAATTGGGAGGAATTCTCTGTTCCTATCCCCAACCCAGCTGAGCCAAAAATTTCATGTATGTAGAAAGATAGCAAGTCAGTAAACTCTTCCCTTTTCCTGATTTGCTAGCTTTCCATGTGCAGTTGGGTAGGTCCTTCAAACATGCAAGCCCAGGTCTACAGCCATGCTGCAAAATGTCTGTACCAAAACGCATTTTACTCCTCCAATGATCAATGGTGCTTAAACATGAAGTTGATTAAAAAAACCCAAAACCTCCTCCAAGGCTTTATTTGGCTTGGTGCCTCCTTGCCAAAATCCTAACGTGGCAGAGAGCCAACGGCTCTTGTACTTGGTCTGCCAACAAGGCTCTTAAAGGTAATAATGAACATGTGAGTCAAAGGGCAAAGGAGGAGCAGAAAAGCCCTGGGTGGAGTTTGGAAAACAATGTGGCTGAGCCAGAGATAGGTAAAGTATGAGTGTGTGCCTTAGCAGTCCACAGCCCTCTATTTACGGAGAAAGAGGCTGCAACCTGGTCTGAGCAGAAGTACTCTGGACTGCCAAGCCATATAACCTCTAGGGCAGTGATGGCTAACCTTTTGGCCATTGCGTGCCAAAAGCGGGAAGCGCAGGGGAGGGTCGCGCGCATATGTGTCCACATCCATAATTCTACGCACCCTGAACCCCCGCACATGCACGCATGACCCACCTGCACTCCCCCCGCTTTTAACACGTGATGGCACAATGGGCCCGGTAGGCCCATTTTTTGCCCTCCCCAGGCTCCAGAGACTTCTAGGAGCCTGGGGAGGGCAAAAATGGCCTTCCCTCCTGAGGCCCTCCAGAGGCCAGAAACGGCCCATTTGCCAACTTCCGGTGGGACTGGAAGTCAGCAAATGGACTGTTTCCGGCCTCCAGAGAGTCTCCGGGGAGTTGGGGAAGGCCATTTTCACCCTCCCCAGGCTCCAGAGGCTTTCTAGGAGCCTGGGGAGAGCGAAAACAGTCTCCCCCCCCGGAGTCCCTCCGGAGGCCGGAAACGGCCTGTTTACCAACTTCTGGTGGGACCGGAAGTCTGCAAATGGGCCATTTCCAGCCTCCAGAGGGCCTCTGGGGGTGTGGGGAAGGCCGTTTTCACACTCCCCAGGCTCCTAGAAAGCCTCTGGAGCCTGGGGAGAATAGAAAACAGGCCTTCCCCACCCCCCCAGGCCCTCCGGAGGCCGGAAATAGCCTGTTTCCCTACTTCCAGTGGGCCCAGAAGGCCTGAAAATTAGCTGGCCAGTGTGCGCATGAAAGCTGGAGCTGAGGTTGCATGCCCACCGATATGGCTCTGTGTGCCACCTGTGGCACCCGTGCCATAGGTTCGCCATCACAGCTCTAGGGGGCATCAAAGAGATGCCCCTAAGCATAGGTCTTTGCTGCTCCCTAGTGGCCATCTGATTTTTCTGCAGATCGGATTTGGTAGCCTTACGACTGTGGGAGACAAACCATTTAAGGAAGAGAAATTATTTCCCAATTTGTACCTCTATTTATTAATTAGGCACATGCTGCTTTTACATTGGTCTGGGTGATTTTAGCTTGCAATGCATTTCCTTTTTCAGAGCTAGGCATCATACCTTCCTGAGTCATCTAGAGTTGATTGTCTCTGGGATCCAAACTTTGAAGAGGGGTTCCTGACTGCCCTCCTCCACAGGATCCCAGAATCTCTCCTTCCTATCTGGGGCTTAAGAGCTGCTGAGTGGGACCCATTGAAAGGCAAAGCAAAGCAGAGATGAGATGTGCTCCATTGCTTTAACAGCAGGACTGATGGAAGTTACTTAGCATCTGAATGGATTAAGCATCTGGAGAGGAAGGCAAATTGAGGAAGGAGAGTAAATTGTTATGCGCTGAAAAGCTTTGCATGTTAATTTCTGTTGGAGGAAGAGTGGGGAGCCCTTCTCCCATGGGCCAAAGATTGGGATGAACAGAAAAATCCAGAGCACCCCTAGAGAAAGAGAATATCTTTGTTGACATCTAGACATCATCTAGACATCCTCTTTGTTGACATCTGGATGCCATCTGGATTTCTGCAGGCCAGATCTGCTAGCCCTCATGACGAATATCCTGTATAACATCTTATTTTGCAATTTCTCACCCATCTTTGTTTTTTCCACCTTTGTTCAGGTGTGAAAGTCTCGCATGGGATGTTCTCCAAGGATTCAATGGAAGAGTAGGAGGTCAGGAAGCAACAGAAGAATGAACCGAGGGGGTCAGGCCTGGAAGCCATCTTTGCATTGGCTCTTCAGGCCTGCCGCATTTAGTGCTGTGGGAAACTGGGAGGGGGGATTGTATGGAGCCGGGGAGATGTATATATAGCCATCATAACATTCCTTTCTCTAAGAGTCAAGGATATCTTGCCTTGCACCTGGAGGAGTGTGACTGGGAGGCATCTCCAGTAGGGACGGTGCATTGATTGGACCATGTGATGGACATGTGGGTGCTGGGCAGGGACTTGGACTTTTCTTTGGGTGGGGAAAACCTGGAAGCTTTCAGATTTAGGTTTTCCCAGATGTGCCAATATGACATCTCTCATAAAATGGAACTTTGAGGAACTTCAAGCCTTGGAGTTTGATTTCATTGGGGTGTTCCTTGGAACCCTGACACGAGGATCATAGCATGAAAAGGCAGGACCCCAAATTCTCTTCTCCTTGGATACTAATTTTTAAAACAGATAATCTTTCACCAGATGGAATGAGAAGGGGAAGACAAAAACACAACATGAATTCCTGAACTTTCCACTTCCTTAACTTTGAAACAAATGGAGGAGCCCTGGCAGAGCTAACAGGACGGTGGTGAAATACAAATTTTTTTACTACCAGTTCTGTGGGCATGGCTTGGTGGGTGTGGTGTGGCTTGGTCGGCATGGCAGGGGAAGGATACTGCAAAATTTCCATTCCCACTAGTAGTGGGTTTCAATTTAGTTTGCTACTGGCTTGCTCTTGCGCGCGCAAGCGCCGGCATGTATGCACACACACATGACACTTCTGCGCATGGGCAGAAGCTTCTGGGTGGGTGGGCAGAGCCTTCCGCCACCACCACTACCAGTTTGCTCGAACCGGAGTGAACTGGTAGCAACCCACCACTGATTCCCACTCCAGAGGAAGGATAGTGCAAAATCCCCATTCCATCCCCACTCCTGGGCCCAGCCAGAGGTGCTATTTGCTGGTTTTCTGAACTGCTCAAAATTTCTGCTACCAGTTTTCTGAACTGCTCAAAATTTCCACTAATGGTTCTCCGAACTGCTCAAAATTTCCGCTACAGATTCTCTGAATGACTCAAAGTTTCCGCTACTGGTTCTCCAGAACCTGTCAGAACCTGCTGGATTTCACCCTTGTAACAGGATGTCCATCATCCACATTCTTCTCGCATGTCCCACCACTAAATCAATTGCTCAAAACGAAGATGGGCCTTTTCTTTTGAAGGACACCCAGTGGCTTCATCCCTGTTTGGTGGACAGAAAAACCTAGATGTCATCCTCTGCCTGAAGACCTGCCTCTGAAAGGACCTTCCTATCACTCTGGCTTGTCTAAGAAATGTTTGCTTCTAATCATCATTTAAAAAAAAGAAAAAAGGACCTTGGAAAAGGGAAGTGATTTATGGACCTGCTTAATCAGCAAAAGGATAAGGGCAAATTAGGAAGAAGCAGACTCTCTTTGGAGGCAATACTTGTCTTCCTCTGTTGCAGACTGAACCAGAAAGAGGACTCATCTTTGTAACTCCACCTAGTTTAGGCTTGGCCGTACCCAGTCCTGGATGGAGGGTCACCAGGGGTGAAATGCTCCTGGTTCGGACCGGATGAGGCGATCCGGTAGCGGTTGTGGCAGGTGGTTTGGAGAACCGGTAGCGATGGCGGCATGAGGCTCCGCCCATCCACCCGGGTGTCGTTATTTCCTGCTTTTAAAAGGTAATTTTGGCTCTGACGATCGCACGCCGCTGCTGTGATCATCAGAGCCTCTTTTTTTAACCTTTTAAAAGGATTTTTTAAACAACCTATTCGCCCGAACCTACAACCTGAATAGGTTGTAATAATACAACCTATTACAACCGAATAGGTTGTAAAAAAAATGCTTTAAAAAAGTAAAAGAAAAAGAAAGTTGGCCACGCCCACCCAGTCACATTACCCCCCCCACCAAGCCACGCCCACAGAATTGGTAGGAACAAATTTTACATTTCACCACTGAGGGTCAGGACAGCTTTAGGATCAAGGTAGCAGGACTGCCTGCCATGGGATACAGGTTTGAGAGAAACGCCTGTAAAAGGGAAGCAATTTTCTAGCCTGGGATGAAGATGTTATTCACTGGGGAGCTGCAAATGCACATGAATGGTTGCCTAGCAACCATGAAATGCTCTTTTCTGAAGTATCTCTTGGCTTTCTCCTTTCTTCAAGGGAGAGGCATCCATTGCAATTAAGTGCAAGGCATGACACCGAAGCACAAGCGCTAAGGAAGTGCAGGACGGCGGTAGAGACCAAACATCCATCTGATGCACAAAACAGGACGGTTTCATTGACAATTAGGTTAGATTTGAGCCAGTCTTCCTTAATCTACAGCAAACCTGAACGGGACCAAGATTTGCCTTTCTTAAAGGATGCTGGCTTGCTTCTTACAATACCCTTGATTGGCCCAGAGCAGTTTTCTCTTTCCAAATTGTGGCAGACTCTTACTTTACGATATAATAATAATAGAAAACCATTTGCCTGCAAGTAGGAATTGGTGGGATTGCGAAGCAGACAAAGTAATATAAAATGAAGAAGCTAAAGTGCTCTTGGTCCTTTGGAATTGAAACAGACAAGCGCCTGCCACACAACACTCCCAGACTTAACAATTGTTGATAATAAAGATATAAAAGTCTGGATAGTGGACATTGCAATGCTCGGAGACAGTAGAATAAGAAGAGAAAATAGTGAAAAAGATAACAAAATACAAAGCCTTGCAAATAGAATGACTGTGGCCAAACAAAGATAGTAGCAGGAGTAATAGGCGCCTTGGGTGCAATCCCAGAACAACTGGAGCACCACTTCAAAACTTTTGGCATTGATAAAAATCACCATCAGTCAATTGCAAAAGGCAGTTTGACTTGGAAAAGCTTACATCCTGAAAACTTGTCTTACAACCACAATTGAGCCCAAAATTTCTGTTGCTAAGTGAAGGATTTGTTAAGTGGATTTTGCTCCATTTTATGTCCTTCCTTGCCCCTGTTGTTAAGTGAATCACTGCAGTTATTAAATTAGTAACACTCTTGTTAAGTGAATCTGGTTTCCCCATTGACTTCGCTGGTAAGAAGGTCACAAAAGGTGACCTCATGACCTTAAGACACTGCAACTGTCATAAATATGAGTCAGTTGCCAAGCATCCATGTGCGGATGCTGCAATGGTCTTAAGTGTGAAAAATGGTTATAAGTCGCTTTTTTCAGTGCCATTGTAACTTTGAACAATCACTAACTGAATTGTTGTAAGCCAAGAACTACCTGTATTTTTAACAGCATCAAACAACTACTGCCTATCCCAGGTCCTTGGGAAGGACTTGAGATAAGTGGATAAAAGTGCCAAATCCAATCTAAATATCTGGTTGACTGTGTGGTGAACTCTAATAATAATAAGGCAAAAAAAAAAAGCAAAGATAGTCCCTGTTAGGAAATGGCTATTGTCTAACTAGTTGGTCTGGCAATATATAAACTATCAATACATGTTTGTCAAAAGTTATTATATTGCTTTAAGACTGTATTGCATCATCCTGTATCCTGATTGGCTAAGCTCTGTAGCCAATGTACTTAAGGGGAAGCCTGAATCATGGCTTAGGAACACGACACTATTTTATCTGCTTATTTGCTATTACTCTCTACCTGTTCTCTCTGTATGATCACTGTTCGATCATTGCTACTTGTTGTTTTCTACTATTTATTGAATGTTTTAATACTGAACTTGTTCCTGTTTGAAACTCAAGAGGAACTGTTTTATTGTGTAATGACAACAACTGGTAAGAAGACTTTGTACTTGGAATATCCCTGAATTGATATTTTAACTATCGCTTTATGTGTGTATGACTTTGATTGTTATTGGACTTTGCTTTACTTTTTTCTAAAAAGTAAAAGACTACCACAACTCAGTGTGTTAGTATATTAACTGTGGTTATTCACTCTCAACCGCTTTCATGTGCATACTCAAGGGGTACTCTGCTCAATAACCCATAACATCGGTTATGAGCCAAGAATATCCTTAACAGTCCCAATATAATAAGCACCCTGGATGCAATCCGAAAACAACTGAACACCACTGGCATTGACAAAATCACCATTGGTCAATTGCAAAAGGCAGCTTTACTTGGAACAACTGACATCCTGCGACATCCTGCAGCAATATATTTTAACAAACAGCAACAATTACCTGTCCCAGGTTAATAAGTGGATAAAAATCCCAAATTCACTCTAAACATCTGGCTGACTGGGCAATGAACCATAATAATCATAACAGTAGAGCAGAGTCAAAATATTAGCTGTGACTTCACAATCAGAGTCCTCCCTTTTTAAATACAGGCAACATAGATAAATAGGGCAGAGTTTTAATGGTGTAACTGCAGCTCCAATCTTTGTCTTTTGATTCCCCAGCTCCCTGCATATCCCCTTGATAATAAACTTGCCTTCGGAAGTTGTGGGAGCTTCATCACTTGAGACTTTCAAGAAGAGATTGGACTGCCATTTGTCAGAAATGGTATAAGGTGTCCTGCTTGAGCGGGGGGTTAGACTAGATGACTTATAAATTCCCTTCCAACTCTGTTAATCTGTTAAATGACCATCACGCTTTTGAAAAATTCCAGGCTTTCTGATTACCTTTTTCAGATTTGACAATAGACAGGAAACAAATTCTTTGAATATATAGATAATGTTTTTTTTTTTAAACCCAGGAAACCGTTGATTACATTCAGCTCTACCAGGAGTCGCGGATGACATGTAGCTAAGCTAAATTATGTTAGAACTCTTCACCGACATGGCACAGAAAACACAGCATATAAGAGGCTTTTAAAAACCACTAATTCAATAGGTGTAATTATAGAAAGCTTTAATCAGGTCGGTCACTAAGCTACGGGCTACGCTCCAGCTACACACTAAGCTTGTTTAACTTTAACTTGGTTAACTTTCACTTTCACAAATATATAGATGTGGGTCTTATGTTAGTCTAGGGTTAGCAGATCAAATAATTCCAGAAAATGAGTTAAGTCATGAACTAAGTTTAAGTGTGATGGATGAACATTTTGGGCAGGGGTGAAATCCAGCAGGTTCTGACAGGTTCTGGAGAACCGGTAGCGGAAATTTTGAGTAGTTCGGAGAACCGGCAAATACCACCTCTGGCTGGTCCCAGAGTGGGGTGGGAATGGAGATTTTGCAATATCCTTCCCCCAGGAGTAGGGAGGGAATGGGGATTTTGCAGTAGGAATGGAAATTTTGCAGGTTTCTGAAACTCGGTTTCAGAAAAAGCTGTTTTCTGCCTCTGGAAGCCTCCGAAACAGCTTCAGAAAAAAAGCCTCTGAAGTTCTGTTTGGGGGCTTCTTTTCTGAAGCTTCATTTCTGATGCTTTTTTTGAGCCCCTGAAACTTCGTTTGAGAAGCTGGGTGGGGCTACATTCGGAGTATAAGACCCACCCAGATTTTCACCCTCTTTTTTGGGGAAAAAAGGTCTGTCTTATACTCCGAAAAATACGGTAGTTGTCCATCTCAAACAAATGACAAATATACTCTTTGATTTGACCGACACGTTGTGTGCTGCTCCTTGGCTTACGATCTTGGAAGATGAAAAGTTGCAATCTCTAGTCTAAGCTATTCTCAAACATGCCACACACCCCTCCCCCAATAATTTCCTTACGCTCCACCATGAATATCAGCCGTAGATTTAAAAAAAAAAAAAAGGACCCTTTAGTTTGGATTGCCAGATAAACCTCACTTAAAAGGAAACAGAAGATACAAATCTACAGGATAAGAATTGCACCAGCTAATTTATGTGCATGAAGGCAAATTTTATATATGGAGATCGTGTGCACTGCAAATATTTTGCTTGGCACTAATCAAGATAGCAACCTCATTTTCATTTTTTAAAATGCTCTTTTAAGGGAAATGGAAAACTGATGACAGAACTCGCATGCAGCATTATCGTTACCGCCTCGGCCTCAAAGAATCCTGGCACCAGAGTTGGGTTTTGGCAGGTTCTGACCAGTTCTGGAAAACCAGTAGTGGAAATTTTGAGTAGTTCGGAGAACCAGTAAATATCACCTCTGGCCTTGCCCCCATCCATTCTCTGCCTCCCGAGTCCCAGCTGATCGGGAGGAAATGGGGATTTTGCAGTAACCTTCCCCTGGAGTGGGGTGGGAATGGAGATTTTACAATATCCTTCCCTTGCCATGCCCACCAAGCCATGCCACACCCACCAAGCCACACCCACAGAACCAGTAGTAATTTTTTTTTAAAAAAAGTTTTTTATTTTTAAACAAACATACATAAAACCATCTTCAATTGCAAACAGAGTATCGGTTGATTACAAGTCTTTTGTGCATCATTCACCAAATTCATAGCTTACAATTTACAGTTTACCTAGATTCTCATATCATCTCATATCATCGACCTAATATATATATATATCTATATATTGTTATCCTCATTAATCATTTATTTGAATATGGCTATTTCTTCCCTCATTATCATTCAAAGTCTTCTAAGATTTGAGTTAATTTTTATTTATCACATTCATTTCAACCTCCTGAATCTATCCAATAATCATACATCTATATGTTATATTTCACATAGTTGTACAATTCTTGTATTGTAAAAATCTCTACCATATTTCATTTCCATGTTTATTTATCTAGCCATTGGTAAAATAGATCCCATATCTTATAGTATTGTTTATCTTCTTGTTCTCTAATTTCAAATGTCAATTTGCTCATTTCAGCACATTCCATTATTTTCTTAATAACTTCGTCCTGCGTTGGTATTTTCTCATTTTTCCAATTTTTAGCAAACAAAATCCTAGCCGCTGTTAATACATTCACAATCAAATATCTCACTTCTTTATTATATATT
The DNA here is from genome assembly GCA_012654045.1 of Ptyas mucosa. Classification (NCBI taxonomy): domain Eukaryota; kingdom Metazoa; phylum Chordata; class Lepidosauria; order Squamata; family Colubridae; genus Ptyas; species Ptyas mucosa. The sequence goes on from WNWU01000029.1 coordinate 6,409,445, forward strand.
TCAGGTATAATCCCCAATAAAAAAATCTCTGGTTTAAAATGGTAGTAAAAAAATTTGAAACTCACCATTGCACCTGTCCCCCCCTCCCCCGCCCTGGCTCTATGCTGTCCTGGTAGGTAAATGATGTGAATCGCTCCTCTGCCTGGATCCACGTGGCCATGATCCAGTGGTCAAAAAGGAGTTCAGGGATGAGAAGAAGTGACAGGATCACTACCTTGGGTTAGGATCAAGACGAGCTTTGTAGCCATGGTTAACATTCTGTAATGCTTCCCCCAGGCCAGCCGTGCTGTGAAAGTGCCCCTAATAGGGTATCAAAGTCTTCAGTATGACTAAATTCTCCTCTAACTCCTGGTCCCACAATTGCAAGGAATTTAGATGACAATCCAGGGCTGCTAAAATGACTTTTGCATCATGGTATCAAGAAATGGGAGAAAGTAAAAGGTTTGGGCCATTGGGGAGTCTTTGGGGCAGTAGTGAAATCCACATTTTTTTACTACCGGTTCTGTAGGCGTGGCTCGGTGGGCGTGGTGTGGCTTGATGGGGGTGGCTTGGTGGGGGTGGCAGGGGAAAGATACTGCAAAATCTCCATTTCCACCCTACTCCAGGGGAAGGTTACTGCAAAACCCCCACTTCCTCCCGATCAGTTGGGACTTGGGAGGCAGAGAACAGATGGGGGCGGGGCCAGTCAGAATTTTTACTACTGGTTCTCCGAACTACTCAAACTTTCCTCTACCGGTTCTCCAGAACTGGTCAGAACCTGCTGAAACCCACCTCTGATCAATATCCTTTCCTTTCCTTTTAGCTCAGCAGGATTATAGAGGGCTCATTCCTGGAAATCAGATGTCATGTCATTCCATACGATACTGAAGCCGAAAAAGAGAAGGGAAATATTGCTGAATGAGCTAAAACGGAGCTGCTAAGTCCTCCGCCTTTGCGGTGAGCCTGGTACTATTCAAAATGGCTCTCATTAAATTTGCCTTTGACACATGGCTTAAAGAATCAATTTAGAATGCCTACTGGGGGCAGGATGCTGATGCTAATGCCCTCCCCCTTCCAGTTTTGCATCACCTTCTATTGTTTTTCAGCATTTTATGCTGACTCAAGTTCCTGCCAAAAACCTTTGAACTTTAAGAGGAATTATGGAGAGGGGGAGGGGGAGGGAGGGAGAGAGGGAGAGAGAGAGACAGAATCAAATATTCAATTAGATGGTTTTGGCTGATGAATGGGTGAAGGCAGTGGTGGGTTGCTACCGGTTCGCCCCGGGTTAGGCAAACTGGTAGCGGCGATGGTGGGAGGCTCCGCCCACCTGCCCGCATGCTTCTGCATGTGCGAGTGCGCCCGTGCCCACGATCAAACCGGTAGCGACGGGATTTGAACGCCACTACTGGTGAAGGATGTCCAGATGTCCAAGGATTCCCAGCAGAGCAAAATGACAAGAGATAAGATCTAGATCGGGGTTCTCAACCTTGGCTGCTTGAAGAAGGCTGGACTTCAATTCCCAGAATTCCGCTACCGGCTTTGGGAGTTGGGGAAGTCTGCCCCTCTTCAAGCAGCCCAAAGTTGAGAGAAACCCTGACCCAGATGATGATTTTGGAGACTGATTTCCCTACAGCAAAGGTTGATGGAAGGGAAAGAGAAAAGGATTGGGTTTACCAGTCCTTTTCAGAAACACCTGTTTCACAGAAAAGCTAAATTTTGATCATATCCAAAGGGACGGGGAATCGCCTGGGATTTAAATCAGCTTCTGTATCAGCTTCTAAATCTATTTGAACATGGTGACAAAGGTCTAGCTTTCAAAATGAGAGGGAAATACAGGTAGCCCTCGACTTACGATCACAATTCAGCCCAACGTTTCTGTTGCTCAGTGAGACAGAGGTTTTGCCCTAATTTGCAAGCTTTCTTGCCACAGTTGTTAAGTGAATTGCTGAAGTTGTTGTTAAGTTACTAACCTGGCTTGTTAAGTGAGTCGGGCTTCCCCATTGATTTTGCTTGTCAGAAGGTTGCAAAAGGTGATTTCTTTAACAACCATGGAAAAAAGATAATAAAATCAGGTGTGGCTCGCTGAACAAACAAACACCTTGTTTAACAACAGAAATTCTGGCCCAACTGTGGTCATAAGTCGAGGACTACCTGTATTCTGGGCTCTCCTTTAGGTGGGCTATTTTCAGAGTAACTAGTCCCTAATTACCGCCCCCCCCAAGTCAACTTCTGTTCATATAGTACCAGTGGTGGGATTCAAATTTTTTTACTACTGATTCTGTGGGCGTGGCTTGGTGGGCGTGATGGGGGAAGAATACTGTAAAACAGGGGTCTCCAACCTTGGCAACTTTAAGCCTGGCGGACTTCAACTCGCAGAATTCCCCAGCCAGCATAGCTGGCTAGGGAATTCTGGGAGCTGAAGTCCGCCAGGCTTAAAGTTGCCAAGGTTGGAGACCCCTGCTGTAAAATCTCCATTCCCACCCCACTCCAGAGAAAGGATACTGTAAAATCTCCATTCCCTCCCCCCTCCAGGGGAAGGATACTGCAAAATCCCCATTTCCTCCTGATCAGCTGGGACTTGGGAGGCAGAGAATAGATGGGGGCGGGGCCAGTCAGAGGTGGTATTTACCGGTTCTCCAAACTACTCAAAATTTCTGCTACCGGTTCTCCACAACTGGTCAGAACTGAAACCCACCTCTGCATAGTACCCTCATCAGTAAAAAGCAATTAGAGAAACGGGCAAAATTTTCCTCAATCCAGCTCGGAGAAGAAGCCCGTAGAAGCTAGCTAAGTCAGCCTCAAATGGAGAGGACTTCTTTTCATATCCCTACAAAGTTTCTTTCGGTCTCAGATAAAAAGCCGAACCAGAGAAAACAGCTTCCATGGCTTTCAACCGTTTCGCAGAGCCAAGAGAGTGACAGCGAGATCTCCTGGCTGCGCATCGCTTTCATCAGCCAAGGATAATGGGAGCCTTAGCAGCCAAAAATGCAGCTGACATCCCTGTCAACACACCGGATCTTTGGTTAACAATCTTTCTGCCAGCCTGCTCTTTTGCCCCCCCCCCCCCCCCGTCTATGAAATACAAGGCTGAAATTCCATCAAACAACCCAGATGGCGATCGAGAAATGTTGGTGTCCAAAGAAAGAATAGGAAGAAGTTTTTTTCCTCCCCAGGCTGGAATTTTGATCCACCGCTTCTTAATTGGAAGCTTATTTGGTGGAATAGTGTTCGTTATACAAACTAGAACTGCCTTTCAAGAAGTGGGGGGCTCAAATTCAGTAGGGCCAGGGAGGTGTTTAACCTGGAATTAATGAAGAAATGGCGTTTTCCTCCCCACCATCTTTTTGTAAATGCACCATTTCTTTTCCGAATAATATAATGGATGCTGCTTAATTCTGTCATCCAACCTGGAATGAAGGAGAAATTTCCTGGCAGGGAGAATAACGAGTCAATGGAATAGCTTGCCTCCCAAAATTGTGAGTGCTCCATCGCTGAAGGTTTTCAAGAAAAAAAGCAAGAAGCAATGGATAGAAACTAGTCAAGGAGAGAACCAACCTAGAACGAAAGAAGAAATTTCCTGACAGCGAGAACAATTAATCAGTGGCATGCTTGCCTCTGTAAATTGTGGGTGCCTCATCGCTGGACGTTTTAAAGAAGAGATTGCACAATAATTTGTCTGAAACGGCATAGGGTCTCCTGCTTGAGTAGGGGATGGGATTAGAAGACCTCCAAGGCAGTGGTGGGTTCCAACCTGCATTACTACTGGTTCTCTTTGCGCGCGCGTTTCGTGCGCGATCCCCATGCACAGGCGAGCTTTGCTTGCGGTCTGCGCAAGCACTTTAGGTATCTGCCCGGCTGAGGTGTGGCAATCCACTCTGCTGCACCTATCAGCTGGGCTAAACAAGAAGAAATAAAGGTAGTAATAACGTGGGGGTGGGTGGGAGGGCCCAGCTCCCAGACAAAGAGAACCGGTTCAGTGACATCACGTCGTCACCGCTACCAGCTCGGGCTGAACTGGGAGGAACCCCACCACTGCTCCAAGGTCTCTTCCAACTCTGTTATTCTGTTAAGATTGAAAAGCCATTTGCACAGGATGCTTTGGGCAAGATGTTGGACTAGAACAGGGGTCAGCAATCTGTGGCTCTGGAGCCGCGTGTGGCTCTCTCACCCCTCTACTGCGGCTCCCTGTCACTCAAAACATGCGTCACAACCGCCAATGTGCGACACCTGCCGGCATGCAATTTATTCAGCTTTTCAACCTCTGGTAGGCCAACCATGGATAAATCCAAGAAAAGAAAAGTTTCAAAAGAAAACAGAACATTTAATTCAACTATATATGCTAGTTTTGTGACCACTCAAGAAATAGTCAGGCACGGGAAGGGTTTTGTGGCTCCCGGTGTTTTCTTTTCTGTGGGAAATGGGTCCAAATGGCTCTGTGAGTGTTTAAGGTTGCAGACCCCTGGACTAGAAGATTTCCACAGTCCTTTCCAGCCTTTCCTTTCCTTTCCTTTCCTTTCCTTTCCTTTCCTTTCCTTTCCTTTCCTTTCCTT
>WNWU01000029.1:6414373-6431722 GCA_012654045.1 Ptyas mucosa
TCCCTTCCCTTCCCTTCCCTTCCCTTCCCTTCCCTTCCCTTCCCCTTTCCCTTCCCTTCCCTTTCCTTTCCTTTCCTGTTCTGTCCCATTCCTGTTCTGTCCTTCCAGAAGAAGGGAGGAATTAAAACATCGCAGGAAGATCAGAGATGATTCACGTAACAGGTACTTGAAGGGTTTTGAAAAATACCCCATTTATTATTCCCTCCCCCAAGAAGAAAAAAGCTGGTGGTTTCTAAATAAGTCAATGGGGGGGGGGGAATCGAAGAGCTGGTAGCAATGCTGTCGGTGTCCTCCATTTGGGAGGCTGTGAATCCTCTGTGCGATGAATTTTATGTACAGTCATAATGATTTATGTCAGGGCTGTGATATTTTAGAGCTAATTTGGCAAGATGGCAACGTGCCACCTCCTGGAATAGCTTTGTCTTCAGATTCTTCTGCATTCTTAAACTATTTCATCTCCGCTCCCATTATCCCTTCTGCCAGATTATTTTGTATTAGACAATCTGTTTCTGTCCAGGTGAGCTGGGACTATCATTCCTGGACAACGTGTCTAATTTGGCTGAAAATTCCAGAAGTAAGCAGCTCTAACAGATGGCAAGAGATGGAAAGCCCACCGTACATAGTTTCACTTTCTTCTCTCAAATTCCTCTGTAGAATTTACTTTTCCTATTTAGGGTTTTAGAGCAGCTCATCCGACAGCTTCACCTCCATTTTGTTCAGGAACAAAAATAATCAACTGAAAACTACTTTTGGGCGGAGGTTGCTCTTTCTGTGGGGTTCTTGATCAGGGGTGAAATCCAGCAGGTTCTAACAGGTTCTGACGAACTGGTAGCGGAAATTTTGAGTAGTTCGGAGAACTGGCAAATACCACCTCTGGCTGGCCCCAGAGTGGGGTGGGAATGGAGATTTTGCAATATCCTTCCCCTGGCGTGGGGTGGGAATGGATATTTTGCAATATCCTTCCCCTGCCATGCCCACCAAGCCACGCCCACAGAACCGGTAGAGAAAAAATTTGGATTTCATCCCTGTTCTTGATGCTCTCCTTGGTCGTGTTCTTCCAGGCATTTTATTACCCAACTAGATAACATCATCAGTGCTAGGAGGCAGTGGGGAACTCTGGTCCCTTCTAGCACTGATGACGTTACCTAATTGGATAGTGAAACGTCTGCAAGAAAATAAGCCAAGCTTAGAGGGTACAGAGGAAACTGCATTTCACTCGAGAGCTATACACCTTCTCTTCTGCTGTTCTTTCTATCTGTTAGAAAATGAGCTAGTTCACACTTCTGTCTAAGCCATGGCTGGTTTAATTATAGTTTTCTGATTAGATCACAGTCAGTTGGAGCCGCAAAGTATATTAACATAAACTTCTTTTTTTTTTAAATAAACCATTATGACTGGAATTCAGACAACACTGTCAACCCAGAGCAAACCAACTGCAAGATGGGTGGTGTGTGTGTGTGTGTGTGTGTGTGTGACTATGCAGTTGATCACTATGTCATCAAGGATAAATGCAGTAGCAATTAGACTTATTATACTGCTTCACGGTGGATGCTTCACAGCCCTCTCTAAGTAGTTCACAAATGTCAGCCTATTGTCCCCAACAATTTGGGTCCTCATTTTACCCACCTCGGAAGGATGGAAGGCTGAGTCAACCTTCCATCCTTCCGAAGGATGGGCTGGGCTTCCTTAGACCAGAATTCAGTCTGTGGAATTTGACATGCTTTTATTTATCTATTTCATTTGTTTCTCTACTGCCCAGCGTCTTAAGACTCTGGGAGCTTTGCAAATCTCATAAAATAATCTCCAAAGAAATCCCAAGATTAGATATCTCAACCAGTGGCATCTCCAGTGTATGTGTGTCAAAAGTCAAGATTATGGAAGCAGCGTCATGATCCAATCCCTCCTTCCCTCCCTCCCTCTCTCCCTCCCTCCTCTCTCTCTTCCTCTCTCCCTCCCTCCCTCTCTCCCTCCCTCTCTCACATTCTCTCCCTCCCTCTCCCTCCCTCTCTCTTACACTCTCTCTCCCTCTTTCCCTCCCTCCCTCCCTCTCTTTCTCTCCCTCCCTCATACTCTCCTTCCCGCTTTCCCTCTCCCTCCCTCCTCTCTCTCTTCCTCTCTCCTTCCCTCTCTCCCTCCCCCCTCTCTCCTTCCCTCCCTCTCTCACATTCTCTCCCTCCCTCCTTCCCTCCCTCTCTCTCTCTTCCTCCCTCTTTCCCTCTCTTCCTCCCTCTCTCACACTCTCTCTTCCTCTCTCCTTCCCTCCCTCTCTCTCACCCTCTCCCTCTTTCTCTCCCTCCCTCCCTCTCTCTCCCTCCCCCCTCTCTCTTTCCCTCCCTCTCTCTCACACTCTCCCTCCCTCCCTCTTTTCCTCCCTCCCTCTCTCTCCTTCCTTCCCTCTCTCTCACACTCTCTCCCTCTTTCCCTCCCTCCCTCTCTCCTTTCCTCCCTTTCTCTCACACACTCTCTCTCCCACTTTCCCTCCCTCCCTCTCTCCCTCTCCCTCCCACCCCCTCTTTCTCTCATAATGTTTCTTCCCCCTTCTTGCCTTTTCCACCAATCACTCCTCAGCTGCTACCGAAGCTAATACACCAGCATACAGAAGTGAAGCTGGCCAGATTTTCAAAGGGACTGAAGAAATTAATGGAAGGTTGGGTTCTCAGTGGCTCATCTTGATAACTAATCAATAACAGGTCATTTCAGTCCATCTTTCTGTACAGGTAGATCACGAAGGCTGCAAATTTGAACACTGAGAATTTCGATTCAGTGCAATTTATCAATTGATACCGGGTCACTTTAAATGCGAGCCAAAATCCAGTTAGTTCAAGGTTAGCACGCACATGGTGGTGGAGGCTAGCACAGTCAAAGTTGCCTTTGGGGTTTTAGATGTTAATCATCTGTGCAAAATGGAGAAAAGAAAACTTCCCTTTGAGAAAAACTCAAAAAAGCAAGAGGTTCATTTTGAAGAACTCTGGCAGAATAGAGGAGAGAGAAGGTACACTTAAAGGTAAAGGTTCCCCTCGCACCTATGTGCTAGTTGTTCCCGACTCTAGGGGGCGGTACTCATCTCTGTTTCAAAGCCGAAGAGCCAGCGCTGTCCGAAGACGTCTCCGTGGTCATGTGGCCGGCATGACTAAACACCAAAGGCGCATGGAACGCTGTTCCCTTCCCACCAAAGGTGGTCCCTATTTTTCTACTTGCATTTTTTACCTGCTTTCGAACTGCTAGGTTGACAGAAGCTGGGACAAGTCATGGGAGCTCACCCCATTATGTGGCACTAGGGATTCGAACTGCTGAACTGCCGACCTTTCAATCGACAAGCTCAGCGTCTTAGCCACTGAGCCACCGCGTCCCTTGTGCTCAGCTTAACTTCTTTCAAATACATATCATGTCAAGTATATACAGTATTATGTAGAGCAGGGATCCCCAATGCCTGCTCGGTGGACTGGTACCGGTCATTGTCCCATTGGGAACTGGGCCACACAAGTGGCAGGTGAAAGCGTGAAGCTTTATTTGCACACAAGCAGGATTAGATTGCTTGCGTGAAACCATCCCTACTCGTCCCTGCCACTGATGCTAGTGGTCCATGCTGCTGAAAAAGTTGGGGACCGCCAATGTGGAGCCAATTTGGTCTAGTGGTAGAGGCACCAGGCTAGAAACCAGGAGATGGAGAGTTCTAGTCCCACCTTAGACATCAAAGCTGGTTGGGTGAATTTGGGCCACTCATCTCTCTCCACCCAATTCGCCTCAAAGGGTTTTTATGAGAAAAATAGACAGAGGAAGAAGTGTATTAGGTATGTTCACCACCTTGAGTTATTTATAAAAATAAAGGTGGGATGTACATAAAATAAACAAATGTTTTATTAAGCAGAAATCTGTATAATTAACAGGGGAACACACAAAATCCCGAGGAGATCTTTTGATAGGCGCTTCTCAAAATCCTTTCCTTTATCCCTCTTGCCCTAATTTCCACGAAGGAAACAGCTATGGATCAGTCTGGCTGAGAAGGAAACCTGAGAATGAAGAAACATTGCAGCGAGGTTTATTTGTTTATTTTTAAAAAACAAAATATTGTTATGAGTTACCGAAGAAACCACCAAGGGTGAAGGTTTTTCGTGAATTATGGCTTTAATTTGCAAAGCTGATGAAGAGCTAAATATTTAAATACATAATTACATCTCTTTGCACTAGTCCAATAAAGGGGTGTGGACTGGTAAAAAGGAAGGGAGGAAAAGATGACAGAATGGGGAAAAAAAAGCAGATTATTCCCAGGGAGGCATAAAAGCAGAGAAGGCAATTCTATCAGTGCAGGTAGAGATAACAACATTTCTCTTCCAAAGAATCAAACTATAGCATAACTCAAGATGGCACACATACATAATGCTTCCTCCTCATCCTATTTTCCCCACAACCACAATGTTGTGAGGTGAGTTGGGCTGAGAGTGTGTCTGGCCCAAAGTCACCCAACCGGCTTTCATGCTTTAAGGTGATACTAGAATTCACCATCTCCTGGTGATTGGCCCAAAGTCACCCAACCAACTTTCATGCTTTAAGGTGACACTAGAATTCACCATCTCCTGGTGATTGGCCCAAAGTCACCCAACAAGCTTTCATGCTTTAAGGTGACACTAGAATTCACCATCTCCTGGTGATTGGCCCAAAGTCACCCAACCAGCTTTCATGCTTTAAGGTGACACTAGAATTCACCGTCTCCTGGTGATTGGCCCAAAGTCACCCAACCGGCTTTCATGCGCAAAGTGGGACTAGAACTCACCATCTCCTGGTTTTTGGTCCAATACCTTAACTGCTAGACTAAACTCTCTGATTTTCTTTCTCAGTAAAGAGAAACATGAAGCCATATGCTTATCACCTGGTCAGGGATGCAGCCTTTTTGCATGGTGAAGTTACAGTGAATGAATGAATGGATGAATGAATGGATGGATGGATGGATGTATGGATGGATGGATGAAGTATCTGGGCCATTGAAGACAGCTGAGCTTTAACCTCTACAAGTTTTCAGTTTCTCCAATAAAAATGGTCACCCTTTGGTATTATCTGGAGGAAAGTGAAGCTGTTTTCAACTTTCATTAGATTCAGTACAGTATGCAATTTACCTGCCACAAATCTCAGGGTTTAATCTGTTACATGTCTACACCGGACTGGCTGCAAACAACAACAGCAACAGCAACTATTATGTGCAAACCTGCAGAATTAGTCCCAATGCTGACCCTTCAATTGAGGGGTTGCGTGGAATTTCTTTCCAACGGAGACGTAATTTCTGCCTTTTAAAACGTGCAAGCGCCATGCATGTACACATGCAGACACATATACAAGTCAGTTAATCTGTACATCTTGCTTCCTGAAATCTTGACTTCCCCATTCAGTGTAGGTGCTTTCCGTACCAAACACAGCATGAAAAATCCACAGCTCTTTTTTGACCAATGAAAATCCACTTTCGTAAAGCGTTTCTTCTGTGCACATCAGTGGTGGGTTCCTCCCGGTTCCGCCTGGTTCTGCCGAGCCGGTAGCGGTGATGATATGATGTCACCGAACCGGTTCTGTTCCCCGCGCCCCCCCCACCCCCCCGCATTATTCTTACCTTTTATTTGGCCCCACCCCCAATCTATTGCTGCCTCCTGAGTCCCAGCTGATGGCTAGAGGGGAAAACACTGTTTAAACTCTTGCCGGGGGGCTTCAAAGGGCCGCCCTACAGCTGATCAGTGTTAAAAGAAAACAAATGAGTAGACCGGTGCCTGCAAAAATACATGAGTAGATCAGTGCCTGCAAAAATACATGAGTAGATCAGTGCCTGCAAAAATAAATGGGTAGATCGGTATAGCCTGGTAGACCAGTACCTCTGCTAAATCCTAAATAATTGTCACATGACCATCAAGCCACGCCCACAAAATAAGCCACGCCCACAAAATAAGCCACGCCCACAAAATAAGCCATGCCCACAGAACCCGTAGTAAAAGAAATTAGAACCCACCCCTGGTGCACGTCCTAGTTCATGTATGAAGTTGGGAAGTGAGAACATTAAAAACGAGGCACAACAGATCTCTCTCCTCTTCCCAATAGCGACATGTTTAATTCATTGCCTGCTTAAGGAATATGCACTCGTGTGAATACAGCTAGTCCTCGAGTTATGACAATTGAGCCCAAAATCTGTTGTTAAGTGAGTTTTGCCCCATTTTATGACCTTTTTTTGCCATAGTTGTTAAGTCAATCACCGCAGTTGTTAAGCAAGTAACACGGTTGTTAAATGAATCTGGCTTCCTCATTGAGTTTGCTTCTCAAAAGGTCAGAAGGAAGGGGGAATCACATGAGTCTGGGACACTGCAACAGTGGTGGGCTGCTACCGGTTCGCAGTGGCGGGAGGCTCCGCCCACCCCCACACGCACGAGCGAACCAGTAGCAGCGGGATTTCGAACCCACCCCTGCACTGCAACCATCATAAATATGAGGCAATTACCAAGCAACCAAATTTTGATTACATGACCATGGGGATTCTGCAACAGTGATTAAGTGTGACAAGCGGTCATAAGTCCCCCTTTTGAATGGTCACTAAATGAACTGTTGTAAGTTGAGGACTACCTGTATGTGCTTTCCTATTTGTTCATTGGGGGTGGGGGGTCTCCAGAATAACCCCAACTGCAAGAGGTGCATACTTGGCAGGCCTTGAAATTCTTGAGAAGCGTTGCCCATCTCTCTCTGCCCATGTATATTCATGTGCCATCGCACATCATGAGCAAGGAGAGAAAATGCTCCACTTGATTCATATAAGGTCACTGCTGCTTCTGTTTGCGCTGTGCACTGAGTCACACTGTAGGCTCTTTGACTTTTGGTGTGGCTTATGAAGCAGGTTGCATATTTTAGAGGGCTAGGCAAACGAGCCCGTTGGGTTTTACTTTGCAAACCACAGCTAAACACCGCAGCTTAGCAGAAGATACACCACGCTTGGTCAAAAAGAAAAGCAGCCAACTTGGATTAAGCTGAGATCAGCCAATCGACCAATTATATGTATTTATTTATTTATTTTCGAACTTATATACCGCCCTTCTCCCTGAGGACTCAGGGTGGTGTACAGCCAGAATTAAAAAACATAGAATATGAACATTAAAAAACAATTAAAAATATATATAAATTTGGCCCCATACTTTAAAAAGTGACAAACCAATTAAAAACATTTTAAAAAAAATTTAAGCCAGCCTGGCTTGCTGGAAAAGAAAGGTTTTAAGGGCACGGCGGAAGGCACCGAGGTCTTGGATTCTCCTTATCTCTGGGGGCAGCTGGTTCCAGAGGGTAGGTGCCCCCACAGAGAAGGCTCTCCCCCTGGGGGTCACCAGCCTACATTGTTTGGCTGATGGCACCCCGAGGAGGCCCTCTCTGTAGGAGCGCATGGGTCGTGCATTGATTGTACTCAATCAACGACCAGCAAAATTTAAAAGACCAAAAATAGAGTGAAGCAAATAACTACAATGATATGCTAAAAGGTAACGGTAAAGGTTCCCCTCGCACACATGTGCTACTCGTTCCCGACTCTAGGGGGCAGTGCTCATCTCCGTTTCAAAGCCAAAGAGCCAGCGCTGTCCGAAGACGTCTCCGTGGTCATGTGGCCGGCATGACTCAATGCCAAAGGCGCACGGAACGCTGTTCCCTTCCCATCAAAGGGGGTCCCTATTTTTCTACTTGCATTTTTTTACCTGCTTTCGAACTGCTAGGTTGGCAGAAGCTGGGACAAGTCATGGGATCTCACCCCGTTACACGGCACTAGGGATTCGAACCGCTGAACTGCTGACCTTTCGATTGACAAGCTCAGTGCCTAAGCCACTAAGCCACCGCATCCACAATAATATGCTAGCCACTAGCAAACTAAGTCATATAGTATAACGTTCTCTCTTCTATTACTGTACTACTGTATGTTAATACAGCTGTTAACCAGAGGATGAATCTGAAACATCAATAGATATAAAATATAAACTATGTAAACAGAGATTGGTAATTTGCTTGTAAGTCTGCAGAACTGAGGACCTGGTTGGTGCGGTAGTGTGGTAACCAACTCCTCCCCACTCCTGGTGAGGGATCCCTGAAGAGCATCTCAACAACTTTCAGAAAAACTCTTGAGTGTTGGCAAGAGTTGCTCTGAGGAGCTATGAAGACACGAGCACAACCAAGTCATAGACTTGCAGCAGATGCTTTTTTTCGGGAGGGAATTGAAGGCAAGCTCTAAAAAAAATTAAATTCAGAGCAGAGATTAAGGCTCCCAGCTGGGCATTTTGCAACTTCCAGGGAGGAGGGGAGGCTGATGGCGTTGCTTAGCAACAACGGCGCCTCTTTGTTAAGGGCTTTCATTTACACCAAAGAAGTTGGGAGGACATCAAGAGGAAGGGAGGGATGGCTTTGACCAGGCAGATGATCCCACAATGGGAAGAGAGGGGTTCAGAGAGAGCAAGCGGGCAAAGAAACTGGCCGGGAAAAGAGAAAAAAAAAAGCAAGAGATTGGGCTCTTTTCTTTACCAGCTGGTTCTTTGTCAAATCAGCAGATGAAGCTTTTCAGGGCTTTGGAGAGAAACAAAACTTGCACACCAACATTTTGCAGACCAAATATTAAAGGCACAGCTGCTGAGCCCGTTTTAACACGCGGCAAGCCGGGAGATGAAAACTTCTTGAGGACTTGCTGCATTTTGTGGGATGTGGGTTTAACCGAGCGATGGGAGAGGTTAGTTTTTTTGGAGGAGGGTGTGAATCATTCAACCCCAACTGCTGTGACTAGGTCAATTTTAACACCCCGGTTTTGCTTTGAGTTAAAATGCCTTCCAATGTTCAGCTGTGCTGTTTGCTGAAGAAAAATCCGTAAGACCAGCAATGATTCTAGTGTGGTGCTTTGCTGAAGCTATTGATGTAGGAGCAGGAAGGCCAAGTTCTAAGTCCTCCTTTAACCATGGAAGTTGTCTGGAGAACTTAGGGCCAGTTCCTCCACTCCACTCCAAGACCAGGTGGTCTAGCAGTGAGCAGGCTGGACTAGGAATGGGGAAGGCCAGGTGTCTGGAACAGGAATGCCCAACCTTGGCAATTTTAAGACTTTGTGGGCTTCAATTCCCAGAATTTCCCAACCAGCTGGAGAATTGAAGTCCACAAGTCTTAAAGTTGCCAAGGCTGGAAACTTCTGTTTATGTTGACCTAGGTTTCTAGAGCAGGGGTGTCAAACTGGCGACCCGCGGGCTGGATGCATCACGTGCAAGCCATGCCCATCCCAGCTCCATGAAGGGGAAAAACGTTGCAAAACGTCACGTGATAACAACATGACACTGCGAGTTTGATACCCATGTTCTAGAATGTTCTGCCCCAGCTATGGATCCCAAAGAACACAGCACATACAAAGTTTGTACAAAACTTAAATTTACTAAAATAGCTCAGTCTTTTCCAATCAAAGGCTGTTAATTAACTTCCTTAACAGCCTACAAGAAAACAAAGATAAAGTAATTACAATCTTACTAAGGTTGGCAGAAAGCCCAGAAGCAATTTTGCAGAGAATCCAGACGTGAAGGAGAATGAACTAAAGTTGTTCCCTACAATTTGCTTCAGTCGGTGTTCCTCCTTAAATAGGCTAAGGGAGTGGCCAATTAGCCCCAAGCCTTACTCTCGAGAAGACCTCCTATTGAGGAGCCACTCCTACCTTTTGGCTGCTCTGCGCGCCCGTGCATCAAGAAGAGGCTCCTCCTCTTCATCCTCTTCACTTAAAGGAGCTTCTGGAGGTTCTGAAGGCCCTGGCTGAATCCCTGCCTCTGGCACCACATCTTCTCCAGCCTCCTCATTGTCTGACTTGGGTGCCAGCTGCACAGGCTGCTGGCGCAGCACCACACCAGCCTCCTCGCTGTCAGAATCAGCTACAATCCACACAGGCCACTGACGGGCCACAACATAGAATGATTTGGGATCAGTCAAAATTTCTATGAGTCCAACCCATCTCAGAGCGGCTGTTGTGGGGCAAAAGGCAGGAAGGGCTATTATCTACACTACCTTGAGCTCCCTGAGGAAAATCAAGATGCGATTCAAGCAAACAGATAAGGGGGGGAAATCATCTTATCCCACCTAATCTCCTGCCTGCTCCAGAATGCTCCAAGCAACAGCGCTGAACAGCTTGCATGACTGGTGTAGACGATGAGGAAAAGCCAAGCATCTGCTGCCCTCTTTCCTAAGGCCTGCCAGTCTCGAGGCATTCACAAGATCCAGCATTTTCTTTAATAGGATGGAAACAGCATTGCCCTGATGGGATGCAGTTTTGTATAGTCCTGCAATGTCCCAAGACATGTGCCTTGCACACATTTGTATCATGTTGCCACAATGTTTTTGCCATGCACCCTTCCCTGGAGATGCCTCTGTGTCTTAAAAATCCAGAATTACTTCCATGGGTCCCCCTCACCCCTTTTTCTTCCCTTTTCCAGACAACCAGGAAAGGTTTGGAAGGGATGAGCAGTCTGCTGTTTCACATGTACTTCAGCACTTGGTCTTGCTGTTGACTTGGCATGAACTCTGTTGCTGAAACTTGGTCAAAATAGGAACCAGATGTCGTGAATCAGATGTTGTGAGCTCAGAGTGCATGATAATGGACATGTGTCCTGGTCCCTGACTTCTAATTGAAAAATAATTAAGTTGAAAATCAATTTGATCCTGTATTTTATGCCAGTCCCTGATTATGTCCCCTGGAACAGAATTTCACAACATGTAACCATTTTTTATCATAATGCCCCTTCCTCCATCTTGCCTAGTTTGACTCAAAAGTTGGGGAAGCCACTGAGCAGGGTTGAAATCCAGCAGGTTCTGACATGTTCTGGAGAACCAGTAGCGGAAATTTTGAGTAGTTCGGAGAACCAGCAAATACCACCTCTGGCTGGCCCCAGAGTGGGGTGGGAATGTAGATTTTGCAATATCCTTCCGCCAGGAGTGGGAAGGGAATGGGGATTTTGCAGTATCCTTCCCCTGCCATGCCCACCAAGCCACATCCACAGAACCGGTAGCAAAAAAAATTGGATTTCACCACTGCCACTGAGTCTAATGCAATAGCATAGCAAAGATATGACGGGGGATTATTTATTTATTGGTTCGATTTATATGCCACCCTTCTCCGGAGACTCAGGGAGGCTTACAATGCATTAAACAATAGCCTTCATACTTTTGTATATACCTGCTTAGTAGGGCTTTCGGGGCCCCCCTAAGCGGTGTTATTTTTTATACAAAGTCAGCTTATTGCCCCCACAATCCGGGTCCTCATTTTACCTACCTCGAAAGGATGGAAGGCTGCGTCAACCTTGAGCCTGGTGAGATTCGAACTTGCAGTAATTGCAGGTAGCTGGTGCTACTTTAACAGCACTTTAGTCTGCTGCGCCACCAAGGCTCTTTTTCTACACAGGGTTCCCTGTGTAGATGGTTTTCAAAGGGCACTGAAGAACTTAATGGAGAATTGGGCTGTCAGTGATAGCTACTGATCGCTCGACTTACTTGATTACTTAAGGAGTCCCTCCAGAATCACAGATACATAGGGGAGAAGCGAGTTTTAATCAAGGTGGTATATCTCCATCACCTACTTCAAAGCCTTGCCTCCTTTGCACTATCCCTGGGACAGAATTCTGCAATATTTAACCATATTTGTTCCCAAAGGAGCCCAGATCCTATGTCTAACATACTTTAGCAGCAGAGTTCTCTGCAGGATTGAGAGCTCTGATCAAAACAGTGAAAGCCACCTTGTTGTCATGTGCTGTCAATCAATCAGAATGGATCTGGAAGGGACTTTGGAAGTCTTCCAAAGTTCAATTCCCTGCTCAAGCAGGAGACCCTCTACAATTTCAGACAAAAAGTTTCTTTTTAAAAATCTCCAGTGATGAAGCACCCACAACATCTGAAGGCAAACTGTTCCACTGGTTAATTGTTCTCACTGTTATGACGTTTCTCCTTAATTCCAGGTAGCTTCTCTCCTTGATTAGTTTCCATCCATTGTCTTGTGTACTATCACATCGCGTGTTCTACAAGGGCTAAGATTACGTTACATTGGCACAGTGCAGTTTTCATAAGTTGTTCTCCTTTGTTATCCTCACAGGCTCTTCTGCTTATCAAGAAGAAGAAAATGCAGTTATGATTTGTGGTTTTGATGATTAGAAAAAAATTAGATAAAAGAAAAAAAGTGAGATTTTTTTTGTGTAACCATAGAGTGAGAAATAACTTTGTAATTATATTTGCTGCAAATTGGAAATTGGAAACTTTGTTCTATTGCTTTTTATCATTTTTTTTCCTGTACTTTTGACCATTCTCTCTTTTCTGTATTGGTTTCTGTTAGTTCTTTAATGGTTTTAATAACATTTTGACAAAGAAAGTGTCAGGCGAATGCAATTATCCTTTTGGATGGGTACTTTGCCTTTTCTAGGGGCTCTGAATCCTTCCATTTTAAAGATGGGAGTCCTACAGCTCTATAAGAATGGACAATGCTGAGAATAAGCAGTCTCACAAGGAAAATATCTACGGTGTATTTCCCTTGGCTGTCCCAAAGCTACTTTTTTTCCCCAAAAGGCAGCTGGACTTTCTTGATTTTTTTCTTTGAAAATGTTTTGCTTTTCTATAAGAAGCTTCTTGGATGAGAAGTGAAACCTTTTCAAGGAAAAAATCAAGAAAACCCAGTTCAGTGGTGAAATTTAGCCGGCTCTATCTGTCTCATACAATTCAGTAGGACTGGTGCAGGGGTGAAATGTAAAATTTGTTACTACCGGATCTGTGGGCGTGGCTTGGGGGTGGTGGGGTAATATGACTGAGTGGGCGTGGCCAACTTTTTTTTTTTTTACTTTTCGGCTGAAGAGGTTGTAGAAAAAATGCTTTTAAAAGCCTCTGATGATCCCAGCTGAGCCACCCGATCATCAGAGGCTTTTTTTTTAACTCTTAAAAGCATTTTTTTAGCCAAAGAGGTTGTAGAAAAAATGCTTTTAAAAATTAAAAAGAAAGCTTCGGATGATTGCGCGGCTCAGCTGGGCAATGGGGGGGGGCAGGGATTTTTGCTACTGGTTCTCCGAACCACCCGCCTCCATTGCTACCGGATCGGGTGATCCGGTCTGAACTGGGAGCATTTCACCCCTGGACTGGTGGCAGGAGGCTCCACCCACCCACCCGCCCAGATATCCTCACATCCCGTTTTAACCCTCTGCGCATGCACAGAAGGCTCTGTGCATGGTTGGAGAAGAAGCGTGCACTCACATTTGCGATCTGCTAGCAAAGGTAAGTGCATTTTACCCCTGACCCAGTTGCCTTTTGGAAAAAAGCACCTTTGGGACCACTATGCCTTGGACGATTAAGAATCTCTATAGATATTATAAAGCTTGCTGTAATGCCTCCAAAGTTAAAACTTGTGGTTCCGTTGAAACTGGAGCTGATGCTGGCAAAGCCTTAGAAGCCAAAATTACTTCAGCTGCAGAGGAAAAAATGAAGGAAGTAGCCTTTTTTTCTTTTAAATGCCACTGACGATCCAAGCTGAGTTGCCTGATCATCAGAGGCATTTAAAAGAAAAAAAGCCTCTGCCGATCAGGCAACTCAGCTGGGATCGTCAGAGCCTTTTAAAAGCATTTTTTCTACAACCTCTTCCGCGAAGAAATGGTTTTAAAAGTAAAAAAAAAAAAATTGGCCACACCCACCCAGTCACATTACCGCCCAAGCCATGCCCACAGAACTGGTAGTAACACATTTTACCATTCACCACTGGGATGTGTGTGTATCAAGAAAAGTCAAGATGAAGCCACAACTGTGCAATCAAAATCCTGTCCCCTTTTTACGTAGACCTTGAGGTGTTTTTTTTTTTTAAAAACTCTCTCTCTCCTTCCCCTCTCCTTCCCCATCTGCAGAGGCCACTGCCTGGATTATAGAACAAGTGACCAGAGCCTCGTTTTTCCATCCTACTCAATGCATTAACTGAACACTTGTATATTCTCAAATTGGTGTTTGGAGATGATCTTTTTCAAGTCCTGCTGGGAACTGAAAAAAAAAGCCTATAACACTTGTTTAAATGGGCTTGACAAATTCCATCCATCCATCCATGTGATGGATTGTGCCTACAAAGGGAGAGGTGGCGTGATGGACTACAGTGAAGCGGCAGTTTCCCAGGAAGGAGTGAGCACATTCCAAGGAGGGGGGCAAGACAAGGGGTGGCAGCCCAGCAGAGAGCTGGATTGGAGACAGAGGAAGAGAGGAAAGTCACTCCCTAGACCAGGGGTCAGCAACTTGCGGCTCTGGAGCCGCATGTGGCTCTTTCATCCCTCTGCTGCAGCTCCCTGTTGCTGGTTGGCTCCACAATTGATAGGGCTTTCAGTTAGGACAGGTAGAGGAAAAATGATGCCATGCTAGGAGGAGACTCTATGGTGGGGGAACAGGACTTCCGGTCTTGAGAGGAAAAAGGACGCCGCGGTAGGAGGAGACTATGATGGGGAAACTGGACTTCTGGTTGGCTCCAGAATTGAACGGGGGCTTCCAGTTAGGACCTTTGTGGCTCTTTGAGTGTTTAAGGTTGCTGACCCCTGCCCTAGACTCTCCCGGGGTGTATCTGTTAGGGTAAGAATGGTAAAGGTTTAGTCTGGCAAGATTCTGTCTGTATGATATAAGCAAATAACAAATTGTGGTTTGGATACGGCATTCTTCCCATTCTATGGGAAGTCTGGGCTTGAAATCAATCAAATTGTCACTTCACTGTAGTCCATATCACCACCTTCCCCTTCATAGGGTCAATCCATTCCCATCCATCCAGTTTGACGCCAGGCCCCAAGAACCAAGAATGACACCTGAGTTTTGTCATGAATATTTCCCTTCATTGACCTTTACCTATAGACAGAATCTTGCCAGATTAAAGCCTATCTGTATACTAGATACACTCTGGGAATCACTAGGGAGAATCCTTTTTAACCTCTTCCTGCCTCCCAAACTTTTCAAGCTTTGCTGCCTCTTTGAAATGCAGCCTCTCCCTCCTGGGAACCCAAACATTCCCACAACAGGTGTTGTGTGGGAGCGTCCTTCGAGCCATTGGTGATTTCCACTTGACTAACAATAGTAAGGACATGCCCCAGAGAGAGATAATGCAAAGTTAAGATGGCACATAGAAAAGAGGGGGGGGGGGGGCATTGATATGTGACCACAGTTGCCATCTTGACTTTTTCTATGGTATCTATGAACTACAGACTATGGTATCGTGCTCTGGAAAGAGGTCCTAAAACAGCATCTAGTGTGATTAAAAAGGCTGATTCAAGAGTGGCAATCCCTTCCACACTGAGGACAGATACATTCTGCCCCCTGCCCAGCCCCCAGATTTCGCTGGTTCCGGGACTGCTTCTTTGCCTCAGCCTGCCGAACAAGCATCTCTTTGAATTGGAGAAGGCCATGCTGCGTCTTTAGCCTCCAAGCTGAACGATCGGAGGTCAAGGTTTCCCAGTTGTTAATGCCCATTCCAAGGGCCTTTAGGTCCCTCTTGCAGATATCCTTATATCGCAGCTGTGGTCTCCCTCTGAGGCGCTTTCCCTGCACTAATTCTCCATACAGGAGATCTTTCGGAATCCGACCATCAGCCATTCTCACGACATGCCCCAGCCAGCATAGACGTCGCTGTTTCAATAGTGTATACATGCTAGAAATTCCAGCACGTTCCAAGACTGCGCTATTTGGAATTTTGTCCTGCCAGGTGATGCCAAGAATACGTTGGAGACAGCGCATATGAAAGGTGTTCAACTTTCTCTCCTGCCGTGTGTAGAGGGTCCAAGACTCACTGCAGTACAAGAGTGAGCTAAGGACATGAGTGCATGCACACCAGAAACTCGGAAAACTAGGTGGAAATGTGCATGCTGGAAACCAGAAGTTTGTTTTCAGGCATGTGCATGCACCCTGGGCAGCTCCTCTTCCAGGTTGCGGCCCAGACACATCACAAGATCACAAACTGATCTAATGCATTAAAAAGAAAATTGCAGAATTTGAAAAAAAATCTACCCAGTTATCTAAAGTGGCATCTTAGCCAGATTAGCAAAAATGAAAATCACTTGGTTGTGTTTTTTACAGATTAACCCCAAATATAGTTTGATTAACCGTAGGATTATTCTGATGCTAGTTAGCTGCAAAAAATGTTTCTCCTCCTAAAATGAGACTTGTAGGAGAATGGAGGGTGAAGTTCAATCATACTTAAGAGATACAATTCCTTCTCATGACATTGTTTTAAAGGAGATATATTGTATATGGCATCTGCTGAATGAATTCCCTTGTAAAAGCACTAAAGCGCACTAGGAACGTAAGAGCTGTATGATTGTAGCAGTTGTAGCAAAATCTGATAAATAAATAAAATAAACAGAAGAAAATTCCTGTGGATTAGGCCCAAGGGTTTTATAATCCATTGTATTAGATGTTTCTGAGAATTAATTAAACTTCCTTGGCGTTATGTGGCATTCGGACATAAATCTTTTGACCCTAGAAATTCCACTTCTTTGTTCTACTTTGTCCTGAGTCAACTGCCAATTCCAATTCCTGATAGTTAGAACAATTATGGCTTGCATTCAGAAGTTGTGGGTGCTCCACTGTGGTGGGTTCTAACCGGCTTTACTATCGGTTCTCTTTGCGCATGCGCTTCGCACGCAATCGCTTCTTCGTGCACGTGCTTTGCATGGGATCGCCGTGCGCATGGTCGCTTCGCATGCATGCACGCCAAACTTGCGCTCTGCGCAAGCACGTTACGAATCTGCCTAGCTGAAGTGCAGCAATCCACTCTGCAGCACCTACCAGCTGGGCTAAAAAAGAAGAAATAAATGGTAAGAATAACATGGGGACGGGTGGGAGGGCCCAGCTCCCGAACAAAGAGAACCGGTTTGGTGATGTCATATCACCAAAGAACCCGGGAAGAACCCACTACTGGTGCTCCATCACTGGAGCTTTTCAAGAAGAGATTGGACAATCGCTTGTCTGAAATAGGGATAGGATCTCCTGTTTGAGCAGGAGTTTGGACTAGAAGACCTCCAAGGTCCCTTCCAACGCTATTATTCTGTTAAGCCCTTCTATTAAAAGGAAGACAGGAGGATGGATCCCTTGATCATTTATTCACCATCTCTAAATAAACACATCTATTGTGTTGCTTCTTAGTCATTCCATTTTTTTTTTAAAATGAAAAACATCCAAAATGTTTCCTGGTAGGAAAGGAAATTGAATTTACATGTCCAATTATAAAAATACCCTTTAGTAGCATTACCCTTCCTGCTGGGAACGCGGGCTGCAAATATACAGGCTGTAAGTTCTCCAGGGAAGTGCCTGTATTTCAGTGTTTCTCAGGTTTAGCATTTTTAAAATATGTGGACTTCA
>WNWU01000029.1:6446722-6460519 GCA_012654045.1 Ptyas mucosa
CTCCACCCATCTATCTATCTATCTATCTATCTATCTATCTATCTATCTATCTATCTATCTATCTATCTATGTAACAGTCAAACAGACGTGGCCAATAAAGAATAAAGAATTCTATTTTTTGGCCCACACCATGTTGTCACCCTTGCATGACATCGACTGTGTTTTATGCTTTGCTTATCTATAATTAATTGTGCAAGCCATAATTGGGAGCTTCACATAACATCTTAATGCCATCGTGTGGTTTGTTTAGCACAGGTGTCCACAACCCCTGATCCATGGACCTGCACCGGGCCACGGCATGCCAGAAACCAAGACACACAAACAAGTGAAGCCCCATCTGTGGGATGCAGTCAGCACGCAAAACCATTCCCTCTCTGGTCTGCAAAAAAACCTCTCTCCAAGGAACTAGTCCCTGGTGCCCAAAAGTTTGGGGGCTGCTGGTTTAGCATGTTGTGCGAACCCCAGTGGTGTGAAGATCTCATATCCATGCTCAAAAACCAGCAAGACACAGCACAATCCCAGATCTCCTAGGATGTGGACGCCTTATGCATAATTTCTCCTTCATGTTCTCGGCACAAGCTGCGCCGTTCATCTCCTAAAACCCATTCAAAACACCCTTCGAACAGCTTTCAAACTCAAACGCCAGGAAGGTTTTCAGGAAGTGCGACCATTTTAAACTGTCGGGTAAAAATAAGGATTACACACTCCAAAAAGTAGCATTTTGCTACTCTGCTCATTTTGTGCATTTCCTCAGTGCTCCCATGTTACAAACCATAACAAAACCTGAAAGCCCCATCAGCACTTCATTAATTTCCCAGAGCAAGGAGACTGTGCTAGTGTACTTCAGCAGTTGTTGATGCACCAGCTTTGAAAAACGTCTCGGTGCACTGTGCTGTGGTCTTTGTTTTCCCAGACAAACGAGACCCTGGTTGCTTCTTTTCCAGGAGCAAACTGACAGATGCTGCCAATTTTCCAGAAGAAAAGGTTCAAAATATAATATTTCCAACCACAGACAATATGCTTTTATCACACGCTGAGCAGTTTTTCTTCTGAAAGGCTCTCTCCATTTGTAATTAAAACTGAAATACCCTATACATATATCTCCGAGGGCTTCACTCCAGTAGAAGGGGGTATCTGAAGCTGTTTGATGCTCAGAAATTAAATATGTTTAACCCAACGCCCAACTGTTGAAGAAACTTGGCCTGATTTCTTCAAAACTGGCTTGACAAAGTATTAACAGACCTGCCTTCACTCATGGGTGACTGAATTCATCCCAGATGGTTGTATTTGGTTGACAAATATGAATGTATGGAAAGATTTGTGGTGTTGCTGATTACACTCTCACTTCAGCTGGAAGTCTGCAGTCGGAAGCTTCTTCAAGGAATGGTTTTTTTGTGTGTGTTTATTTATTTATTAAAATTTTATGCCAACCATCTCCTGTACGAGGTGACTCTGGGTAGCTGTGTTGGGCAACCTTCTAACTTCAAGGCAATTGAAAAGTTCCTGGAACATCTGCAATTGGAGGTATTGGTTTCACCTATGCGATGCTTTCCCCTTTACTATATAAAAGGGTTCTTAAACGCTATTTAGTATTATAAGCCTATCTGCAAAATAAATATATTCCACAGCTCTGCATTCTGTGGCTACCGAGCAGGCTCCATTGTCCTAAAGAACTGTCCAAGGTGCTGAAAACTTCTGTACTTCAAAGACGAACAAGGTTATTGCAGAACAGGATCTATTTTGTAACCGTGCACACACCCTCCTGTGTAGAGATAGCAATAGCGATAGCACTTACTGTATTTTACGGAGTATAAGACGCACCTTCCCCCCCCAAAAAAAGAGGGTGAAAATCTGGGTGCATCTTATACTCCGAATGTAGCCCCACCCAGCTTCTCAAACGGAGGTTTCAGAGGCTGAAAAAAACATCAGAAACGAAGCTTCAGAAAAGAAGCCCCCAAACAGAGCTTCAGAGGCTTTTTTTCTGAAGCTGTTTCGGAGGCTTTCAGAGGCAGAAAAAAAAAAGCAAAAAAAAAGCAAGGCGCAGAGCTCACAACCAAGGAACCTGTTGGTAAAATTCACCTCTGGGAACAGCTGATTGGGGATATTCTGGGAGGCCGATCCACCTGCCAATCAGCTTTTTTCTTATTTTCCTCCCAAAAAACTAAGGTGCGCCTTATACTCCGAAAAATATGGTATATACACTCTAGATTTATATACAGCTTCACAGTGCCTCTCTAAGCGGTTTACAACATCAGCCTATTGCCCCCAACAGTCTAGTTCCTCATTTTGCTGACTTTGGAAGGATGGAAGGCTGAGTCAACCTTGAGCTGGTCAGGACTGAACTTCTGACTGTGGGCAACTAAAGACAGAGCTGAGAAAAAAGACACCTCTCTACAATGATGATATGACTGAAAACCAAAACATAAAACCAAAATGCCGAGGTGGCACAGTGGTTAGAGTGCAGTACTGCAGCTACTTCAGCTGACTGCTAGTTCAGCAGATCAGTGGATCAAATCTCACCGGCTCAAGGTTGACTCAGCCTTCCATCCTTCCGAGGTGGGTAAAATGAGGAGCCAGATTGTTGGGGGCAATATGCTATTTAGTATACTGTCTTTGGTGTAAGCCACCCAGAGTCCTCAGAGAGTGGGCAGCATAGAAATATGAATAATAAAAAATAAAAAATAAAAAATAATAATAAACGACCAAAACATAAAAATAAAAGAGGATTTACAAAGTGAACATGGACACGGATATTTAATTCTTGCTGCAAAGCTAGCATTGGTTGGAAATCACAGATGGCTCACAGAATGCCTTAGTTCACCCGACTGGTTGTAAATCACAATTCAGCTATCTGAAGTACAAATTCATAAATACTAAATGGGGCTAAGGAAGAAAAAAAAAAAAACCTCACCTCCATCCATCCTACAAGCTATCCCTTTTGCATAACATTGCGGCTTTGTTTTGTGTTATTGCGTCCTTTCTATTCTCTCTTTCGTGTTTTAAATAATACTCAACATTTAAATAATCATCAGAAAGGTAGAACATAAACAGACAGATAGAAAGATCATAAAGATAAATAGATAATTATTCCTCGTCTTTCCAGACAGAATAAAGGAAAACATGCTTTAAAGAAAAATCCCAAGATGCCTATTGCCACATTTATTTATAACATCTGATTTTTAAAAAAGTGCTATTCTTATTGCTCAACAAAACCAAACTGGCTGCATTTGGTGGACTAAAGGAGTTTTCTTCCAAGAGATTTCTAAGCAAAAGATTTTAGAACTTGTTCTATAGACAAGAAGTCTTTTATTTAGATTGATTCCTTACATATATTTTATTTTTCTTTTGGCAACATTCAACCTTTCAATATGATTGTTGCTCATTTTAGGTAGGAAAACGTCAGAAAATAAATATGTTATGCTTTGGGTTGACATACCCATAAAGTAAAAATATTTCCCATTATTTCACAAATGAACATTGCCTGCAAACCCCAAGTCTATTTAGTATGTGGCTAATTAGCAAATTCTGAGTGATTAGCATATTCTTTTTCCAGGAAATTTTGTTTAATTACCATCTTGCTCATCAAGTAATCCTTAGGGAATTTTTCTCATCCTGGAAACTTTTGTCAAAAATAAATGAGATATACTTTAGTTACTTCCTCTGCAATACTTAAAGGTTGCATGAATCTTACCCATGTTTCTTGAGGGGAAGCAAAATTATAACAGACTAACAGAGTTGGGGGAAAAAAGTAAAAAGCAGAGATATCACCCCGCCAACAAAAGTGTGTATAGTCAAGGCTATGGTTTTCCCAGTTGCAATGTATGGCTGTGAAAGTTGGACCTTAAGGAAGGCTGAACGCCACAGAATTGAGGCCTTTGAACTTTGGTGCTGGAGAAGACTCCTGCGAGTCCCTTGGACTGCAAGGCGATCCAACCGGTCAGTCCTAGAGGAGATCAACCCTGACTGCTCTATAGAAGGCCAGATCCTGAAGATGAAACTCAAATGCTTTGGCCACCTAATGAGAAGGAAGGACTCCCTGGAGAAGAGCCTAATGCTGGGAAAGACTGAGGGCAAAAGAAGAAGGGGACGGCAGAGAAGGAGGTGGATGGATGGAGTCACTGAAGCAGTCAGCGGGAGCTTAAATGGACTCCGGAGGATGGTAGAGGACAGGAAGGCCTGGAGGAACATTGTCCATGGGGTCGCGATGGGTCAGACATGACTTCACAACTAACAACAACAACAGAGTTGGAAGGGACCTTGTAGGTCATCCAGTCCATCCCCCTGCCCAAGCAGGAGATCCTACACCAGTGATGGTGAACCTTTTAAATACTGGGTGCCCAAACTGCATGTGCGCGCATGCTCAAATGGAAAGGGTACGCACACACACGTGCAAATGTGTGGACATGTGTGAATGCACGGATATGTGCAAATGCATGCATGCATGGACATGCACAGACATGCACATGTATGAATATGTGCGCGCATGCACGGACATGCGCACATGCACAGCAGATACCTGAAGACCAGCTGGCCGGTGGGAGGTGGGGCACCCCAACACTGGCAGCGCGGCAAGAGGTAAGATCTTTTTCTTTTGTGAGCTTCTGTTTTACGTTTGCATGGAAACAGAAGCTCATGAAAGAAACGCCACGGTGATCTGACCTGGTGCAGTGGCACGCGTGCCAGCTGAGAGGGCTGTGCATGCCACCTCTGGCACATGTGCCATAGGTTCATCATCACAGCCCTACACCAGTACAGTCTCCTCTTGAAAGCTTCCAGTGATGAAACTCCCACAACTTCTGAAGGCAACTTCTGTTCCATGGGTTGATTGTTCTCACTGTCAGAAAGTTCCTCCTTATTTCTAGATTGAATCTCTCCTTGGTCAGTTTCCATCCATTGTTCCTTCCGGCCTTCAGGTGCTTTGGAAAACAGCTTGACCCCCTTCCTCCTCTCTGTGGCAGCCCCTCAAATATTGGAAGATGCTATCATGTCTCCCCTGGTCCTTCTCTTCCGTAGACTAGCCATGCCCAGTTCCTGCAACTGTTTTTCATATGTTTTAGCCTCCAGTCCCGTAATCATCCTGGTTGCTCTTCTCTGCACTTTTTCTAGAGTCTCAACATCTTTTTTATAATGATTGAACATGATGATACTTGAAATTGAACATGATGATACTTGCATGCAAGTAAGCCCAATTAAAAGGGACCCAATGGCAACTGGACTTTGTTCTTTTTGAAGACATTTCGCTTCTCATCCAAGAAGTTTCCTTCCATTCTCCACCCTTCAATCAGAACCGAAGAAGCTTCTTGGATGAGGAGTGAAATGTCTTCAAGGAAAAACAAAGTCCAGTTGCCTCTTGAAATGCACCTGTGGGACAACCATGACCTGGATGACTGAGAATCTTCTTAGCCAATTAAAAGGGGTATTCTTTTTTTTTTTTACTTTATTAGATCTGAAGTAGATTTATCACAGGGAGGGATAAGGTCCCACATCAGAGGTGGGTTTCAGCAGGTTCTGACCAGTCCTGGAGAACCGGTAGCGGGAATTTTGAGTAGTTTGGAAAACCGATAGTAAAAATTCTGACTGGCTCTGCCCTCATCTATTCTCTGCCTCCCGAGTCCTAGCTGATAGGGAGGAAATGGGGATTTTGCAGTAACTTTCCCCTGGAGTGGGGTGGGAATGGAGATTTTACAGTATCCTTCCCCTGCCACGCCCACCAAGCCATGCCATGCCCACCAAGCCACAGCCACAGAACCGGTAATAACATTTTTTGAAACCCACCACTGTCCCACATCCTATCTTTGATTTTGCTAAAAAACAATGGCTGTCATCCTTAAGTGTGGGCATGTTGCTTGAGGCTGTTAGGTGGAACCTGACAGTATCTGAACGATGCATTTTGCATCCTGCCTAAGCATTTCATTCAGAGATATGAGGGACAGCGATCTTCAAGCATTTTACTTATTTTAAATAGATTTTTTTTTCACTGCATAATTCACACTGTACACTAAGTTATTTTGGGAAGATTAGTATAAATGTCCATAATACCTTACATTCATTCCTTGCAGCTTTTAGCCGTAGCTAGCAAGTCCTCTGATGTGAAATATGTTATGAGAATCCAGAGCAGCTATTATTTCTGGTTAACCATAATTTCTGATTAACGCTGATTGCAATTTGAAATGAAGAATTAACCAGATTTTCATACTTCAGTTAATGCGTGCCAGAAATAATTGAAAATAGGGGGTTAGATGTTCGTAGTGCTTGTGGTAACTATCCAAAGGGCTTAGCATATCATGCAAATATACATTTAGCATGTTGCATAAATCCAACCGTGGTGGTCCATCTGCCATACTTTATGGCTGAGTGTGTTGTGTGAGTCTAGTCCGTAGCTGTTGACTGAACAAGCGCGATTAAAAGAAACTGGCCTCAAGACATCCTATGAATCCAGCCAATATTTGTTGCAACAGGCATTTTGACACAATCTGTCTCAAAGCGACTTCTGCTACTTGAGTTCTGCAAAAATGAACATTTGTACCAGACAGAAGACCCGTGCACTTTATTCAAGCCAAAGTTTCACCATTGTTTTTCTGGTGAGGGAAGAAATCTGAAACATGTTGGGCAGCTAGCTCTGAAATGAATAATCTTTGGGAACAGCACTTTAACATATAGCAATAGCAACAGCACTTATATACCACTTCACAGTGCTTTATAGCTCTCTCTAAGCAGTTTACAGAGTCAACCTGTTGCCCCCAACAATCTGGCTCCTCATTTTACCGACTTCGGAAAGATGGAAGGGTGAGTCAACCTTGAGACGGTCAGGATCAAACTTGTGGCAGTGGGCAAAGTTGGCCTGCAGTACTTAATTCTAACCACTGCACCACCATGGCAAGGAAGGAAGGAAGGAAGGAAGGAAAGAAAGAAGGAAGGAAGGAGGAATAGCAATACCACTTAAACTTATATACTGCTTCACAGTGCTTTACAGCCCTCTCTAAGTGGTTTACAGCGTCAGCCTATTGGCCCCCAACAATCTAGGTCCTCATTTTACCCACCACGGAAGGATGGAAGGCTGAGTCAACCTTGAGCCTGATGAGATTTGAACTGCCAAATTGCAGTCAGCAGAAGTAGCTTGCAGCACTGCACTCTAACCACTGTGCCACTGTGGCTCAACATACGTTCCACTCTAGATCTTTCCTCAGCTAATACCTCCCTTTTTCAGTGGATACCAAGGTCTTGTGAAGATCTGATTCAAAGATCCAGTTTGAAAATGATTCTCTCAGATGTCTATGGAGACTCTCAGTCATCCAGCTCATGGTTGTCCCAAAGGTGCTCTTTCAAAAGGGCAACTGGACTTTCTGTGTTCTTTCTCTTGAAGACCTTTCGCTTCTCATCTAAGAAGCATCTTCAGTTCATGAAGACGTTTCTTGGGTGAGAAGCTTAACATCTTCAAGAGGAAAAAAACACCGAAAGTCCAGTTCCTTTTGAAAAAGCACCTTTGGGATTCTATCAGATTCCCCTCTGTGTAAAAACCTTTGAACAAAATTACCTTCTTGTTGTAAGGTGCTGCATTTACCCAATTGCTATTTGATTGATTTAATAATCAATGGGTTTCCAAATCATACTGATCAATCATATTGATCATTGTGAAAGCTTTGACGCTGCTTCTACTATTTTGACTGTCAACGGCTTGGACAGTTGAGACTCAAGGAACTTGACATGGACTAGATGAACAACTGAATCAATTTGGCAATGCAAACCTCCTTGGCAAATTAAATCCAAGATGTAAATCTGACCTTGGGTGATCTGACTTACCCATATCAAACGCTACTCTACTAGCACCAATACAAGCTTGTCTTAGTTTAATTATATGTGTGATTTAGAAAAGAAGAAGAAGAAGAAGAAAAATTACATCCTCTCCGCAAAGCTAAAATGACTTTCCAAACAAAACTGTCCAGTTAATCAGGCAAACCTTTCATTAATTCATCTTCCAATTAAATACATGAAAGCACATGGTCCTAATAATGAGTCTTCCATCCATTTCAGATGGCATCTGTGGCAGTGGCTCAACTCTTCTTTTCTTTGGCTTTAAGACGTGATGGGTAATTACCCTTACTGGAAGACCTGATGCTTGCTTTCTATCTGACAGCCTTCTGCTTGTTATTTGTTAAAGAGATGTTCCAAATCACACTCTTGCTAAGTCTTGGGGATGAGAATTCAACTAATGAGTTGTGTGCAAATATTATACCTCCTCCTCTCTGCTTGGCTCTTGCCTTCTCCAGCCCAGAAGGAGCTTCATCTGGTGAGGGGGGGGGGGAAATGTTTGCACAGTCATTTTGGAAGGAGATGAGAGGAAGTTGGTGGGCAATTGAGGTTGAAGGCTAAACTGTACCTCAAAAACAAACAAGGACAATCATGGGAAGGACTGGGGAAGCACCAGAGCTCACAGATGCCCTGGGTAAGATCTGATTTTTAAAGAGATCCTTGATGATGTCAGCATCCTCTTTCAAGCAAAGCTGACTTTTTTCCTGTACAAATTCTGGCACAACAGCCCAGCCCAAGAGCAAACATTATTAATGCCTCTTTATTAAACTGAATGATAGTAACAAGCATTTTGCTTGGATAAGTCTTTGGGGCAAGGTTATGGAATTAAATACTTTCACCAAATACTTTGGGGCATAATAATTCTTCTGGCGAGCAATTACAGGCGAAATGTTTTCAGGAGGCCTGTCAGATTAAGAAATTAATATTGGTACGTTCATTTGTGAAATTAAAAGTATCCCAATTAATTGTTATAAACTTATTTACCAGGCCTGGACAGTGTTGTTGTTATTTTTTTTTTAAAAAAATATATTTATTAGATTTTCCCAACATTTAAAACACAAAACACAAATTTACACTCCTCACAGCATTTACATATTGGTATCAATATCATCCATAACATTCGTATTTACATAAATTCTATTTCTGTGGTTCACTATCCTATATTATACCATCGTTTAAATTATAATAATATCTACAATCATATTATCATCAATATTCTATGGTTCTTATATATTATACGTTATATATTATACTTTATACATCTTCTGCATTAATTTTACTCCTGTTCTCAAGCCAGGTATACCATCTACTCCAAATTTGATAATACTCAGATTCTTCTCTCTCTTTCAATTTCAAAGACAGCTTATCCATTTCTGCACATTCATATATTTTTCTTATTATCATTGGTTCTGAAGGAATATCAGCCTGTTTCCAATTCTGCGCAAAAATGATTCTGGTTGCCATTAATATGTGTAATATTATGTATTGAAATTTTTTACCCATTTTCCAATCTATAATGCCCAAAAGAAATAATTCTGGCTTCAATTTGATTTTTTACTCAGTTATTTCTTCCAACCATTTTCTTATCTTATACCAATATTTCCTGGCCTTGGGACGTGGACAGTGTTTTTGACTTGAAAGAAAAAAGGAACTTCAAAATGACTGTGAGTTGCATATATTCCTTAAACTAAATCTTTTTGTTTTCCCTGCCCATTGTGTTGGAACTGTTGGGGGTAACCATAAAATCCTAGGACCGTGATGGCGAACCTATGGAATGCACAGGTGGCACGTGGAGCCATGTCACCTGGCATGCCAGCTCAGCTCTCAGCCTCTCTAGGAGTCTCTGGAGACTGGGGACAGCAAAAAATGTCACTTCCTGTCCAACCGAAAGTTGGAAAACAAGTCGTTTCGGGCTTCCGGAGGGGCTCTGAGTGGCTGGGGAAGGCTGTTTTCACCCTCCCCAAATGCTTAGAGAGGATCTGGAGCCAGGTGAGAAAGAAAAATGGATCTACTGGGCCATTGCGTGCCAGGAACGGGGGGGAGGGGGGTCATGTGCACATGTGCGGGGCAGGGCACATAGAATTATGGGTATGGGTATGCGTGCACGTGAACCTCCCCCGCCCCCCCCCTTCTGGGCACGCGATGGTGAAAAGGTTTGCCATCACTGTCCTAGGAAAAGATGTAGCTATTATATAGAGCTCCCACACACATTCAAAGTACCTTTCCCCCATCCAATCTGATGCAACAGACAGCCCTTCTATCTACCCACCTATCCTTCTCTTCTCTTGAGAGCGTGTAGATATGTTGTCAACCTCTTTGACCAGACCTCCTCCTTAAGCAGAGCTGATCCGCTTTGATCAGTCACTCTGATTTTCTAACAGCAGCTGCTATCCATGTGCTTTGAAAAACAAAGCTTTGATTCCGACGGAGGAGTTGTTTCAGCTGAAATTTCACCGAAAGTGATCCCATTGCAGATAGTATGCAGAGACCCTAACTCTCTGGAGATGGTTCTAATGCTGGGAAAGGTGGAAGGAAAGAGAAGAAGATGACCAGCAACAAAGGGGATAGATCTTGTTCCAGTAGTGTTGAGTGCACCATTGATAGAGCTGAAGGACCAGTTTAACAGAAATCATCTGGAGAAGATCTAGCCTTAGAATGACTAAGAGTTGACAATGACTTGATGGCATGTAATCAATCAACAGCCTATCTTAAAACAACCACTTTGAACAGAATAACAGAGTTGGAAGGGACTTTGGATGTCTTCTGGTCCAGCAGGAGACCCTATGTCATCTTAAAAGCCTCCAGTGATGGAGCCCCCACAACTTATGAAGGCAAGCCATTCAGTCAGTGGTTTATTGTTCTTGCTGTCAGGATGAGAAATGATGTAGTGATTAAGATAACAGGCAAGAAATCTGGTCTGGAGACTTTGGATTGCAGTCCACTTTAGTGGGTGACTATGGGGCCAATCATTCTCTCTCAGCCCTAGAAAGGAATAGATGGCAAACCACTTCTGAAATCTTGCCAAGAAAACTGCAGGGACAATCCAGGCCAGCGGTAACCAACGTGCAATAAAACATTTCGGTTGCTGCAGAGAGTCTCCCCCTTTGGGGTCTTTTTGTATGGGTTGGAGGAGGACAGAAATTCAGACTTGGGGTCTGCTTCAGCCTCCTGGTGTGGGGCTTTGGGCGAAGGCTGGAGGGAAGTGCCACTAGTGGCGAAGAGCCAGAGGCCCTCATTCAGTGGGACTTCATCATGGCCTGGAACTGGCTGACCATCTCAACCCACTGAGCCTCTAGGTGCCTGTACCTGGCCTTGCACTGCCACAAGCCTTCCGTCTGCTTGGAAAACCTATGCTTGTGGTCCTCAGTGAGGTGCTTCTACTGAGTCTCCTTCTCGGTCAGATCCAATCTGAACTGAGCTGTTTTGCCAACTCTTTCTCATGGTGGCTGTTTAGCTCCAACAACTGCTTCCTGTTGGGGCCCTAAGGAGCCTGGGCGGAGAGGCAAGGAGTGGCTGGAAGGGGAGGGGTGAGTAGAGGCTGGCGAGGCGCCCCTTGACATGAGTGACATCGAGTTGGCCACGCCCACCCAGTCACACGATCACCTAGCCACGCCCACCCAGCCGGTCATTAGGCAGATCATATTACTGGTCCGCGGGATTTAAAATTATGAATTTAGTGGTCCCTTAGGCTCGAAAGGTTGGTGACCCCTGATCCAGGCCATCATCAGAAGTCAGCACTGACTCAAAGGCACACACAGAGAAAATTCTATCTTAGACCTGTGCATTCATCCCATGACAGTGTGCGCAACATGTACACTCTGGGTGTTGAAATTGCTAAGGATCCTCCCCTTTGGCCATGCTGGTTAGAATTAGTGAGAAGTAAAAGGTCCACAGAAAGCCGAAGATCACCCAATCCTGATTTGTAGTGTTGGGGTTATTTTAATATAAGCTTTGCAGGTGGCAAGCCATTTTAGAAAAAGAATGTTCTTTCATTCCCACACAGCACGAACACGCCTGCTGTGACCATGCACAAAAGCCACCGAGGCTTAAAGTAGATCAACAATCTTGTTTTAGCCATAGGTCCGTTTTTGCAGAGTTATTCTTTCGATTTGCTTTTATTCAAAGAGCTTGAACAGTGTGGGTCATTTGCCTCTTACAACGCTCCAAGGAATCCAATGCCTGGTTATGACAGCGCCCATTTAGCTGAAAGTCAACCCCACTGACTTAATGGGTCTTTCTTCTAAGTCAGCACACTCAAGATTGAACCCAACAGCCTCAGAAGAACAGGGAAGGATTGGAGTTAAGCAAAACCAGCACCTTCGCAAAACCTTGCAACTTATGCTGTTGGAAACCTGGAACAGGGGATTTCTGGTCCTGCTTCTGAATCCTAAACCAGCTTTGGGAGGAGCAGCTAAGAATGCAGTGAATAATCCCCCCTCTCCCGTGATTCCCCTTCTCTTAAAACCAGTGGTGAAATCTAAATTTTTAACTACCGGTTCTGTGGGCGTGGCTTGGTGGGCGTGGTGTGGCTTGGTGGGCGTGGCTTGGTGGGCATGGCAGGGGAAGGATACTGCAAAATCTCCATTCCAACCCCACTCCAGGGGAAGGATACTGAGCCTGGTTTAGCTCAGCAGACTAAAAACATAGTGATTTAAACCAGCTGTCTGCAATTACTGTAAGTTCGAATCTCACCAGGCTCAAGGTTGACTCAGCCTTCCATCCTTTCTAAGGTAGGTTAAATGAGGACCCAGTTTGTGGGGGCAATAAGCTGACTTTGTATAAATATACAAAAGTATGAAGGCTATTGCTTAACGCATTGTAAGCCGCCCTGAGTCTCCGGAGAAGGGTGGCATATAAATCAAATAAAAAAAAAAATAAAAAAAAATAAAAAAAATCTCCATTCCCTCCCCACTGTTGGGGGAATGATACTGCAAAATGTCCATTCCCACCCCACTCTGGGGCCAGCCAGAGGTGGTATTTGCCGGTTCTCCGAACTGCTCAAAATTTCCGCTACCGGTTCTCCAGAACCTGTCAGAACCTGCTGGATTTCACCCCTGCTTAAAACATTAAAACCCAAAGGGGTCAATCCATAGAACTGAATGGCGAGAGATATTCAGGATACAAGCGTTTGTCACAACTTACAGCACAATTTTCTGTCACAAGCTGCAGGGCTGGTTACACACTGTTCAGTTTTCAAAGCACAGATTTGTTCTTGGTCCAGCTTTAAAATTAAACGCCGGTGGAATTTTGCCACTTCGGTTGCATGCTCACATGGTTATTCTGGAATAGCTTCCAAGAACTGATGCTCTCGCTTTTTAAACAAGAGGTTCTGCAACCCAACAAGACAGACCCAGACTTCAGAGGATCATTAGAACTGCAGAAAAAACAATGGCTACTCACCTGCCTTCCACTGAGGACCTGTGTACTGCACGAGTCAAAAAGAGGGCTGTGAAAATATCTACAGACCCCTCGCATCCTGGACATAAACTGTTTCAACTCCTACCCTCAAAACGACACTATAGAGCACTGCACACCAGAACAACTAGACACAAGGACAGTTTTTTCCTGAACGCCATCACTCTGCTAAACAAATAATTCCCTCAACACTGTCAAATTATTCACTAAGTCTGCATTATTATTAATCTTCTCATCGTTCCCACCACCCACCTCCTCCCACTTATGACTGTATGACTGTAACCTTGTTGCTTGTATCCTTATGATTTATATTGATATTGTTTCCTGATTGCTTATTTGTACCCTATGACTATCATTAAGTGTTGTACCTTATGATTCTTGATGAACGTATCTTTTCTTTTATGTACACTGAGAGCCTATGCACCAAGGCAAATTCCTTGTGTGTCCAATCACACTTGGCCAATAAAGAATTCTGTTCTGTTCTGTTCTGTTCTGTTCTGTTCTATTCTATTCTATTCTATTCTATTCTATTCTATTCTATTCTATTCTATTCTATTCTATTCTATTCTATTC